>CM061109.1:11005000-11160000 GCA_030770545.1 Macropodus opercularis | reverse complement strand
TCTGAGCTCAATCTCTTCACCGTAGCGTCCGTGGGTCCCGTCATCCACCAGCAGAAAGTGAGTGTGGTTGTTATCGAGGCAGGACAACCCGCCCTGGTTGCTGGCGTCCGTGGAATAATGGGCTGGAAAACAACCCTGCGATGGGGAAGGAGGAGGAAGACGAACAAGCGAGGTCACAAGGAGACTTTTATGAAAGAAAGAGACACATGTGTAAATGCGTTTTACCTCCTCAGACACTAAAGTCTTCCTGTTGTGAATTATTCCCCACGTGGCCATTCCAATAGCTACAATCTGGCCCCGCACAGAGCTGCTGCTCAGGGCATAGTCCCTCACAGCCTGCCCCACGTGCTTCATCACACCTGTGTTGGTGCCGCCTGTGATGATCCACGCACCTGCAGACAAGGATGGAGACAAAGCCCCAGCAGAGCAGTTTCACATTTTGCTTCTTGTAAGCGCATGCGAGCACAGACACGCGTCTCCGTCAAACTGACCTGTTGTCTGGGCCACTTTGATGAGACCTCTGTGGAAAATGTTCTTGAGATGACCCCTAAGATAGAAGTTCTTGGCTCCACCGGTTACTGAGATGAGCAGGTTGGGAGGAGAAAGTTTCCACTGCCCTGTCAGTAATTGGTACAGGACTTCAGGGTCGGTGTCTGCAGACACGCGCGCATACTGGGAACGGATATGTACAGACACTCGTCAGCCGTGAATAAAAAGAAAAGGTTTCATATTTTGTGACTGTGGAAGGAAAGCTGTGTCACACCGGCACAAAGATGAAGATACATTTAATTGCACTTACTCAAATATTTTATAACTGTAGATACTGTAGTGTCTCACCTTCCCCATCTTTTGTCCCAAACCGTTAAAGTGAATGTCTCCAAAAGCATCAGTGGGCCGTTCGCGGACATGTTTGTGTTTGCTCCATGACTCCCCGGTGTAGTCCTCCGGCTTGATGGCTTCGTCCACATGATCAGTTTTCAAATAACCGCACTTACACACGCCCTCGCTAGTGGAGAGGTTTGTTGTGTTTCAGAGAGACAAACAATTAGAATGCACAGCACCAAAGTTTAAGGTAAGTCTAATTCAAGGCAGAGCCTCCTCTTGCATCACAGCATCTCTGTACCAAAACTGCAAGATCACCGCAGAGACTGTCATAATCAAAGCACACAGCAGCTCAGCCTACCTGGCACTTTTGTCAAAGTAGCAACACTCCTTTTTGCAGATGTTGCTCTTTATCCACAAGGTGAAGGCGCCGCGCTGGAAAGAAGGGGAAAGAGAAAAGTGCTTAGCGGGTCGAACTGCAATGACTGCCAGCCTCTGTCTCAGACTTGGCTCAGCTTCGGCTTCCTCCATCCTGATGGATGCTAGGATGCTCTGTGGCTGGAGAGACGAGGCTCTGCAGTCGGCGCTGCCCCCCCCCCTCTGGGTGACGCCCACACGGAGCTGCATCGGTGACGTCACAGCGGAGCCCAGGCCGAGCAGGACGCTGAAACCCGAATGAACATCCCACTGATCTTTTCTATAGGTTATTAAAACAATAGTCCTGTCTCGTTTCGGGCTTTTGCTCTGTTTAAATTGTGTTGAAAGATTTACAATAAAACTTTTTTCTGCCCCCTGCTGGTGGGTATGCAGTACATGAAGGGTTGTGAAGAGGACAGCAGGGCTGAGAGCAGAATGAACTCAACTTAAGTTGCATGACTTTAATATGGACACATATTACGACAGCATTTTTACATATACTTGAACATTAATGGCTATTTACCCTTTTAAAACGCGTGAACAGTTGTTTTAGATCCAGTTTGTTCTCCTGCAGGTGCCCCATCGCTTGGTGTGGGTGAACCACGTGGCTGGATTTAGGAAGCATGTCTGAGAAACAAGTGCAAATATGCATCATGAGCCCTTTGAAGAAGTATTGCGCTTATTTCTTGGGAAGAACCAGTGGTAGCGTCTACGGACCTGCAGCTATATCCGTATTGATCAATGTTATGACACATCTTGTATTGTTATGACACTACTTGCAGACGAGAGGCAACACACGCGAGTGAATATATCCCAGTTAATAAAACTAAATTCAAACCTTTCTGGACACTGATCACAGGGGATTAGCTTTGATTACTGTAGGTTGGTGAGTGGGTGGAGTTTGATTGAAAGGTAGAACTGTAAGAAAGAAGTAGATTAAAAGAAGTGGGAGGGGCTTTACTGGGGCCACGTTAACGGAAATTTAGTTTAAGGGTATTTAAACGGTTGATGTATGTTTTTACGACTAATCAAGTTGGTTTATCACCACGAGGAGTCACCATCAAACTCACCTCAATCCCACAATCTCTTACCACACTGTGTTCAGGCACTAAATGAGAAACATTTCACTTGTTACTAAGACTAAGAATATTGCAGAACTATTTCTTCTGTACATCTACAGTAAAAACACAGCTACTACTCCAAACACTTCCACATTGCTATCAATACAAAAAAGAAATACACAAAGCCGACCTCTACATGTTCCAGTGTGTACTATCACATCTCAGTGGACGAGGAAGAACACTTTCCCGTAACGCAAACACCTAAACAAAGCAATAACAATAATAATAATAATAGGTGTAAGTAAACTTTACCCTTGTACTGTTTTCAGATTGTCCTTCACTCGGAGTAAACGGCAGCAACAAGCACTTGGTAGAAGTGATGTGATTGATGACAGCCGTCTCAAAACCTGTTGCCAGGTGACGCCTGCAGAGCGTTAAACTAAGGATCTTATTACTGAACTGAACTGAACTGGTCGACTCACTTCGCAGTACTTCAGTAGTTTCTGTTCTCATTCGGGTTCTCATCCATGCTGACGCTGAAATTCTTCTTCCTCTTCGACCCATCTTCCTCCATTTAACCCAGTCCTCTGCGTCTTCCTCCTTCACTCCAACTAACACTATTGAGGACTTACTGTACATGTTTGGTTTGGCACACGTTTTACGTCGGATGCCCTTCTTTACACTGGATTGTGCCCCTGGTTGCATTACGCAGACCTGGAATTAATCCTCAATGATAGATACATTATTGGGTATTTATGTTTTATTTATTTAAAATGTTTTTGTTTTGCTTTCTTTTTAACTAATGGTTAGTGTCAGTTACTACTAATTATGCATTTTTATTTTTACTGTTATTTGTGGTTTAATATTCTATATAATACATGCTTTGGTAAATGCTTTGTTCCGCCACATTGTTTTGAGGAACAACCACTAAATGTCAGAACATAACCACTGATCACCTGGATCCAGCCCTGTGACTATTTCACCACATAATTATTCATGTTTACTGTTTACTGCTCAGATTACACAGCAACATGTTGTAAAATTCACTTAAATTTTAAACTTACAAATATTCCCAGAACTGTACTTAAGTATAGGAGTTGAGTAAGTGCACTTTGAACGTGTTGTTGAGATTTGTCATCATCTTTTAAATTGAAGTGTGTTCATCATCATATAGACAAAAGGAGAAATCAAAGGGCAAAAGAAAACTGGGGGCCTGCCGCATGCAAAAAACTGTACTTTGGTTTTAGAAGTGAGCTCATTTATAAACTGGGAACAGGATGAACATGCTCATATCGAACCACTTCCACACACAAAGCAGACTGACAGTCTGATCCCTTACGGCACAATATTTATTCAACAATATACAGATTAATTTCTCTCTACATATCAGACTGATCTTAGGTTTTTATATTTATCTTGCTCTCACCTTTGTACATTTATTTACAAGATTTAAAATAAGTCTCTCCATTTATACAACATCAATAGTACAGTGTTACAGCACACATCTTACAGCTGCTTCCCTTGAAGCGCGTTGATTCGACTCATTGCTGATAATCTGTTTTCACTTCGTACACCGACCGATGTCTCTTAGCCACAGAGCAGCAGACTGACAGTTGGGCTGAACGTGCACCGGAAGTCCAAGTGTGACTTTCTCCCGGTGTGGGCGCTCGGATGACCGCGCGGATAGTTCTCTCCTCTGACCCACAGGAGAGAGGTCCATCGCTCTGTAGCACCACGGCCGGGTGTAGTAACAGATCCGCTGAATCGGGGACGCCAGTGACAACTTGCACCTCATTAATCCGCCTAAATGCATGTGTCCCATCCCATGAGACAAGGTTCAATGTACACAAAAAAAAAGAGGGGAAAAAATGTTGCATAGAATCAATTCTGACCTCGAGAACTGAAATTTTGGTGCTGCCATTTTTAAAATGTGGCTTTTTGATAAACTCCTGAGACCCATCTAGGCCCCACAACTTTTTTTTTTTTGGTTTTAAAAAGAAAAAATAACAGCTGTACCCTTAGACTTTAACAAAAATAGCATTGTGTTGTGTGACATCACATAGAAGTACTACTTTAAAGAGACTAAAACCCTGCATTGAGTGTACACACGTATGCACATCTATAATATATGGTCTCAATAACTATCTTGAGAAGGGAGGTGGGTGGATTAAAGTGCATTATACTGTATGAAAACAAAGCCGACAGTTATCACACGCAGGGCAGGAAATGAACTTTGTCCAATTACAAAATACAACCAGATATTTTCACCACATAAGAAGAGATTTGTTCAGAAATATAAGTGGACTTTGAGGATTTCTGAGCTTATAAATCTGCAGTGAAAAATGCACGACTGACAATTTCCAGTCACATCTGGTGGCTGACGTTCATTTCCCACCCTGATCACATGCACATAACACCAGGCAGTGAGGGATTACTCTAAATCAACATACAGTAGCAACATGGCTGCTGGTAATCTCAGTCAGGAGCACTCGTATTAATGACATGAACACGTCACTGGTTTTAAAACAGCAAAAAGTGCTACTCAACTCACGGCATAATACAGCAAATGGGAACCCGGCTCACTGAGAGCCACACAGCACAGGGACAGACGGGGCGAGAGCGTGAACTCTTCCTCTTCCTCACTCTGGTCCAGCGGGGCCTAAGCTGGCCCTCGACACTTACAGCTGCTGACAGCGATAGGACTGAGGACTGAAGTGTTTAAGGCTAAAGCGCTCAACGGACTCGCCCACCGTGAGCAGCAGCTGTGAGGGTTTCCAGCACAGCAGCAGCAGCCTGTGGCGTTTCCACTGCAGACGGACCTGACTTTTCTATACACTGCAACATTCATCCACATGTTGAACAAGCGAGCAGGACACGGGGGGATGCAATACAACAGCTGACATCTACAGTACATCTACAGACCCACAATATACTGCTTTTACAGCAAACAGCAAAGCTTAGTGACTGTGAAAGTACAGTGAATCACGCAGGATGCTGACGAGGTAAAAGAAAACAAAAAACCCAAACAAAAACGGTAGCGCTGATCTAAGGGCACGTTGAGCCACATTTCCAAACATCCCTTTCATTGTCCCTCAACTTTAAATAAGACAAGTAAACACAAAAGAAGAGGCATTGGACTTAAGACAAAATATCTTTAAGGAGAGGATGTGTTTTGGCACATCTGGCAAAAAGAAAACTTGGGTTTGGCTTGTTGGCCGACAGTCAGTGCTTGGTAGGACACTGAACACGCAGACAGGCATCCTGTGTTCGCATCGCTCAGCCTGGGTAAGGAGCTCTACCACATGGATGGTCGTTTAACAGCAGAGAAGGTCCAACTCCAAGCGCGAAGATAACAACAATTGCACTTCAAAAACCGTGACAATAAAACATAAGCAAGACATTTCTGGGAAGTTAAAATAATAAAATCTCAACATGGTAGTTTGATATATGACGAAGACAGTCATGTTCTTGTTTTGAAACTGGATATTGTGCATGGAGGGACTGACGTGAAACGGAAGGCCCAGATACTCAGCCACAAGTCCACACAGCAGCACAGATGGGTTTTACAGTGTCACCACAGTTTGTGTGGAACTATACTGGTCTCCACTCAACGATCCCCCAAAACCAAAGTCTGAAACCCAACGCGGTCTGTAATTCCTGCATTTGACTGGGAAACCGGTGGCAGGTGAACACACAATGAGGTAGAACAAAATGTTTTGTGAGCATCCGACCAGAGAACAAACAAGACATTATATCATTGTGGTGACGGCGGCTGCAGTGACCCGTACGAGCCACCAGAGGGCAGTAACTCGCCAACTCATTACGACACAACCCTTAGTAACTTAAAAATGGAAGGACCCGTGAAATGGTTTGAACCAGATTAACAATCCAGCATAAAACACAGTCATTGCCTTTAGCAAGTGTCACGTTCAGCAACCTGCAGACCTAGAATGTTTCCATCCAGATCTTTCTGCTTCAGGTTTTAAATTCACTGTTTTCTCCTGTAGCTGCACAGCAGTGATTTGTCCAGTGAAAAGCTTGGGGCAGCCCCAGCTCATATTACTGTTTGGTTTTTATAACTTTGATTCTACAGGACAAATTATATTATTATTATCATCATCACCATGATTATTATTAATGAAAATAAATGTCAAAAGTTGAAAAGTAAAATCTGTGAAAGTAAAGAAAAACTTGAAAGCTACCTTCTTTGGATTGTAACAAAAACGTGTAAATAATAATATTCACAAAACCATTTATGTCTAATTAAAAACATCAATTAAAAAGGAAGATAAGAATGATTGCACAAGAGCCCGGGAATGAAAGGGGAATGAATGAAGAGAAGGAGCAACTCTCCTTAACATGAGCGATGGTGTTATTGCTGATTTATGTTGAATTCTGAAATGTCACATCTCCCCTGTGGTTGCGGGGGCATCTTTCCAACGTTTCCCTTGATGATCCCACCCTCTGAGGAGAGTTTATCAGGAGATTAGCGTTTCCGTGTGGCGTTCCCTGTTAATCTACTCATGAGCGATGATCTAGTCACGTGATTGTACGTTTAATGGACGTCCAAATGGTGAAGACACAATTCTTGAGATCTGTAGGTGTGTTTCTACACACACACACACACACGCTGACACAGACAGGTAGACAAAAGTCACCAATAGGGGGCTGTAGAGAGCTGCAGAGAAAAACTGCAAGAGGATGTTAAGTATCGTGCGTGTGTGTTTACGATGCCCTGCACTGCATGTTAGACCTGTGATATGATCTGCATGTTGAAGCTGGGGGAGCGAGACTGCTTGGTGAGGGGAGCTCCAGGAGACAGGAGGTCCTGAGCATCCTCTGGTCTAACTAGATGCTCCTGCAGGCTAATGGCTGAGTGGCGATGGGAGCCCCCTGCTGGAAGCCCTGCTTCTTTGTCTGAGCATCCCACCGCTTCCTCTCGCTCGTCCTCACCTCTGTTCAGGTTGAAATTCATGCAGTCAAAGGACTTGCTGGAGGAGGTGCTGCCAGTCCTCACCAGTGTGGGCCCCACAGGGAAGCTCAGGTGCTTCTTTATGGGGCTCAGCTGGATGGCATCTAAGGTGATGCTGGCTGGAGGCGACTGCTGTCTCTGGTGATGCCTCCTCACAGCAGCCTGGTGATCTGCAGACAATTCTGCCTGTTTATCTGCCTCCCTCTCTCGCTCTCTCTCCTTGTCCCGCTCTCTTTCCTTGTCCCGAGACAGGCGGGCTGTGATGGCTTTCTTGATGCTGCTTCCGCTGCTGCTTAAGCTGCTCTCCCTCGGCCTAACGCTGACACCTGCCTTGGTGCCGCTGGGCTGACTGCTGTTGGACGCCCCGGAGGAGAAACCCTCGTCTGGGTCGTTGATGTTGAAGGAATCCTCCCCTCCGCTCATACCGTCAGCATCTGTACAGGAGCAAAAACGAACATACACAGAAAGAAAACATGATAGACAAGCAGAAAAGTGAGCGAATGGGTTCACGTCATTTAAGAATGAATTTTACCAGAGCACCCACAACAACATTAACATCACTCAACATTCATTTCAGTGAACCAGAGGTCAAAACCTTTGCCGCTACTTCCTGTTAACAGTGATGTCAACAGTCCTGTGACAAAATTTTAAAAATAATAAGAAAAATGTTTAAAATGTATGTAAATAATGCATAAATTAATATCCTATCCTACACACACAGAACAGAGCAGTCGACTTCATTAGCTCAGCTGTTATGCACCAAACAGAACAGGTCAATACAACACACAACGACCTTGACCTCTGATCATCTGATGTAACTCAGATCTAGTTGACTAGCTGTCTATTTAGGGAACGTGCAAGTTCAATAACCTGGCTGGTAGATGACAAAACAATATCCTAGACTGTAGCTATTCTCTCTCTATATATAGACAGACTGTGTTAAACATGTATAAACATTATATGTGCCAATAATTAGATTCACATGAAAACATCTGAACGATAAAACATTTTCCGTCCATTCATGACCTTACTGACTGAAGGCTGAAAGAGAAAAAGATGATAAAGTATAATGAGTAGCAAAAAGGCATGTTATTGACACACAGTATGCAGTAAAGCCTGTTAAAAGACAGAGGACCTTGTCTGTCTCCGTCATGCATCGCTGGGACAGGCAGAACTGACAACGGGGACCCACAGGCAGTACCAGAACAGAAACAAAGGAACCGAGAAGCAAACGGTCTGGACTGACATGCACATAACACGAGGAGAAGACACATGCTCTCCCGCCTCATTCCCCTTTTCTCCTGCAACACCAGCCCAGCGGTCACGTCTTTGACCGGTGGAGATGAGTCTGCCAATCTGTGAAGAGCACTGATGCAAGTCCACAGACCTCATCAGATCTATAACACTCCGGGCAGAGCTGACAGCCCACTAGGCTCAGTGGAGCTGTCAACACACCAACCCAGGTCCAACTGAAGAGCCAAAAGTTCGCAAACGTTACAGTTTAATTAAACTTATACCGGTGTTTTAGCATGCTGCAGCCTTTTAGTCATCGTTTACACTGGAAATACACCGATGTTCAGTAAAAGTGCTACACTGATCTGGCTCAAACAATCTGAATTGTGTTTTTAAAAACATACATGGAGACGGACACACATTCAACAAGACAAAATGGGTCGTACAGTAGGTGCTACGCAGCAGAACCGTTTGTTTTTTCGTTATATTCTGTCTGCTCACTCGGCATCATCACTCGAAATGTTAGTTTTCGCGTTTCAGCAGATATTATTGAAGCTTGCTGTAGCATGCGCATGCGTGATGGAGAGCTCGTTCCCACTCACTGAGCTGAAGAAAAACGTGGCAGGACTCAACATTACCACGCAGTAATGCTGGGGGACTGAAAAACGAGGCAGCCTCTTCCTGCAAAATGGCAGCAGATGATGCAGAGTGCTGCCAAACTTAGAGGGCAGAAACGTGAAGTTGGCAAATCAGTTTTGAAAACTGCCATTTTGATTTTGAAAGGAAAAAAAACTAAGACGAAATCTATTATAACAGCACAAAGAGTCGAGAAAGCCCAAGCAGCAGGCTGGGAACTGAACATGCTCAGTGAGTGACAAGGACAGCAGTCGAAAAGTAGACTGGAGGCATGATGGGGGGGAAAGAGGGAACATGACTGGCCCATGCAAAATGGCCACGGGCCACACTTCCTGCAAACCCGTGGTGACTCTTCTGCTGTTGGATCAGATGGTAAATAGCAGAGGTCTGCGAGTAAAGGGGTTGTTGGCTGAGGGGCTCAAACTGGCGAGTTAGTACAATACTGGGGAAGGTGAAGAAGCCAACATGGGAACAGCAGTATTAACCCCCTCAAGCTAAGATGGGGTAGGAGGAGGTGGGATGGGAGGATACAGGCTGAACGGGTGCCTCCTCCTGAGACCCTTTCTGCTCTGAGTGTCCGCCCCGTCCCCTACCCTCAAGTGTGATGGGGGGAATGATGCTGCTGCTGCTGCTGTGGTGGCTGTGAGCACGCTCTCCTCTCTCCTCTCTGGCTGCTGCGTCCCAGGGTGTGTGGTGACGGTGGTGGCGGTGTTGCTGGGCGAGGCTAGGAGGACTGACGTTGATGCTCAACTCTGCATCAGTTGAGTAGTCAAAACAATCTGGGAGTCAACAACACAGATGGGGAAATGTGTTTCTTTAGTTGCAACAAGCCTCAACCATATTGGGCCTCATCATGGGCACAGCAGGCCTAACAGCGATCTGTCAGTTCATGAGCAGATGATAATATACAGAATAAAGTGAAAAAAAACAAACGCGTCGCCCATCTGCTGGGACACATTTAGTCCCTGGAGTCACCATTTTGTCACGTGCTTCTCTTGAACCACAAACCTTAACATTAAGTGGTGATACGAAGAACAACACACACTTACAAAGACAACACAAGCAAAAGAGCAGTGAGCGGCACAAGCTCCACACATACGACCACAGTAACGGACATGAAACACCATTTTGGATGATGCCAATGGTGTAACAGGGTTACACAGAAAACAGTTTCCTTCTCACTGCTAAGAACAAACACCACAAAGATCATTTTCTCACCAAACAGTTCCTTCTTGTGGCTTTTCACTGATCAAAAAAAGTAACAGCTTGTAAGGTTAAATGAACACTGGGAGACTTAACCTGTTTCTTGCTCAATCTACCCTTGGGATGCTAAATGAAAAAAATCTACTGAAATCTCTCCTGCACTGACGCCTGGTTCACTTTGCTTTGAGTTGCAGGCAAGAAGGCATTTTGCTGCTGCTCCAAGAGCTTCAGTCTTACCCTCTCTCTTCCAGCGGTGGCGCCGTATGGAGGCGGTGGTGATGGCTGAGATAGAGATGCGACTAATGGTGGGCGTCACCTCCACCTGGAGCACCTTGCGTCCCCGCGGATCATCGGGGGCGCTTTCTGGCAGCGAGTTCTTCATGGCGTTCCCCAGCTGAAGGAGAGCTGTACACATCAGTATACACTCCAAAGACGTAATTAGATTTAGTCTTGGTAACAGCATGTAAGCAATAGCCTGCACAGCGCAGTGCTCCTGCTGGGCTTACCAGGAGAGGCTGGGAGTAGAGCTCCAGCTGTGCTCTGTACAAAATGTCCTCCAGAGCCTCCCGTCCCATCTCCCACTCTCCATTGTATCTAAAAATGAAAAACACAAACACACAGACATGCATGTTAATCATCTTATTTGAGTAGACAGGCGAGTCTGACAAGGTGCCTTGATGACTGAGTCACATCCCTCTGAACTATTATTAGCAGCTACGTTTGGCACATTTCCACTCACTGATTCAACTTCTGTCACTAAACACTGTGTTGAATCTTTTTTTCCCCTTAACACTAGACAACAGAATGAACACATGGATTCCTTGAAAAGCACCTAATGCAGTAGGTTACATTCTGAAAAAGATCCACTAAGTCACACCTGCATATTTGTGGCCTGTGTAATTAATCATGTTATTTATTTCACAAGAGCAGAAACAACCATTTTAACTTTATGATTGTTGAGGGAAACTGCCACAAGCAATAGAACATTAACATCCTCAAGACAAATAATAATAATAATAATAATAATAATAATAATAATAATAATAATAATAATAATAATAATAATAATAATAATAATAATAATAATAATAATAATAATAATAATAATCATCATCATCATCATCATCATCATTGCTGTACATTAGGATAAAAAGGTTAAATAAAATGTAACATTTATATGAGCATGGCAGTTTATTCTTTATTCCTCAGGTCTTTATTAGACATGAGAGTTGACTTTTCATAAGACAATGATGCTACATCCCCATATTCAGTCAAGAGGGATGCGAGTAGATCCATTAATAAAAAATGAATGCATCCCATACAACAAACTCTCTTTGATGTGGTCCTGCAGATGCAACGGCCACGCGGCCAGGGAATAATGTGTGAGGCTCCCTTTAAACTCAAGATGAATGGGCAGGTAAACTGGACTCTCTGATGTCGTAAAAGCTTAAAACATATTTAAATCCTGAGGTGGTACTTTTGCCTGTTACGATATCCTTGAAACTCGCTTCCTCTCTCGCTTCATGCGGCTTTACAGTGCGGCAGCATTACTGGACATACAGTATTGACCTAAATCCCAGACCGTCAAGTTCCAAGGTCCCTCTTTATGTGTGGAGCGCTGGATTCATGTTTCTCTGCCCTTCACGTGCGCCTGCTTGGGCCAAGGGTGAGCATGAGAGCTCCAGCTGGCACTGAGGTGACCTATGGAAGGGATTACTAAAAAGGCTATTATACTCTCTCACACATACACCAACAGACTGCACCAATCTCCTGATTGCTGCTGTGTACCCACAAGGGGTCGATAAGGCAGCGATTTCAGTCGCTGGCGTATAAAGGGAACCGTCTCTGAGGACGAGCTGTCATCAAGGAGCTGTAATCTGCTTTGGTGTAATTGAACTATATCATGGAGAGCTTGTGTCCTAGGTAAAAAAAAAAACGCCTGCATAGAATAGAGACTGACCTCAGTGATGAGGCACACAACAAAAATGTTTAGAAACAGAACTGTACTGTTAAAGTGGGGCACAAACGTGAGATCATCTTAGCAGGTGGAGACTGGAGGCTATTATCACTAAAGCTCTTTATATTATATATATTATATATTATAGATACATACATAGCGTGATAAACACCGGTCAGCATCTGCACCATGAATTCTGGGTCTAGCAGCACACGGTTGCATGGTTCTCTCCAGAGCTTCTGCTGCTGCCGGGGGAAGCCGCACACACACAGCCTGGGTTGGAAACACACATACACATAGTGACATCAGTAAGGTCACAGGTTTAAAGGCATTTTACTGTTTACATGACCTGTGACCTCTGTGGGAAGTAGCAGAGCCCAGACGAGAAAAGGACTAAATGGAAGTACTAAAAAAGAAGGAACTGATCAAATTTCTATCAAGGGGAGCCAAGTTTTAACAACTTTACAGTCACAGAGATCACAGAAGGTTGTTTGGATGAGGACATACTGTGCAGCTAAACTCACAAAAGAGCTGTTTACTGCTCACAGTCACAGTTTGCCGTCTGTCTAGACCAAGCCTGCTTTAGGCATCGTCTGTCTGCTCGCTCACAGTGGGGAAGTCTTCATATCCTGAATCGTCTGCTTGCTGCCATGAAACAATCACTGGGCAGTGACTGCCTTACAGATTCTCATATTGTGAATTTCACATTGATCTTTCTTCTAACTCAAGGGCATCTTTGAGTTTTCAAGGTAGACGGGTATCCGAGAGAGACGCTTTTATTTGGCCAATCAGACATTTGAGCTCTAATTAAATAGTACGTATCAAATCCTCCTGCAAAGAGGAAAGTCAGTATCAAGGTCAGTGTATGTCTACAGGCTAAAGGAGGCAATTTATTCAAATATCATGAGAACAAGTAGAGAAGGGGGATAAGGAGAGAGTGGTTACAAACTGGAAGAACAGTAGGACTGTGTGAAAAAGAGTGCACTTTGCTCACCGCGAGCTCATCCTGCAGACGGACTGGTAGGACGAAAGGGGCATGTAGACCACCGCCGAGTTATAGCAGAGCATGAGGAAACACAGCACTTCAAACCTACAAGCACAAAAGACAGTCAGGGAGCACCGCAGCAACACAGAGCCCAACCGGTCCTAATTCACTGAGCTAACAAATCGGCTTTAATCTGAGATCAGTTTGACCTCAACTTACACATCTACACTCTAACACACATTTTCTTTGTGACACCTTAACTGCAGACAATTATGCAGAGCTGCTCGCGCTATTCATCAAATCTGTGAACTGGTAATAGTCTGTTAAGCAAACTGCTCACCTAAGCAGCTTCGCTACAGTACTGAATCAACTTAGAGTGACATTTAGATCACGCTCTGCAAATACTTTTCAATATAACATAATGAAAATCTAATTCATGATTGAACTGTTACGCGCACCTTTTAAAAAAGATGTCACATAAAGCTTTTAACACCTTACCACGAGGAAAAAAAGGTGTAATTGTTTTAGGATAAAATAAATATTACATTTGAATTCATCTGTGAGAAACTGCAAGTAATTGGGAAAACTCGAAAGTGCCTACAGGAGAAAAACCAAATGGTGTGAATGTATTCATAAACTGAGCAAACTGTCCTTTCTGATATTCATCCAGTACATTCACAATGCTCTTGGGGCAATGTTCTGCTGTAGATGACACACAGGGTCATCAGTTGTATCTTTTGATCAGCTGATTTTGTTGTGTCTACATGTCACTGCAAACAAACACACGGTCAAAGTGCTCAGCAAACGAAAAACGTTTCGTGGCAGGAGTCCAGTGCTCTTCATTACTATGCTAAGATTATCAATCGCTCACAGCGGCAGAGAAAACGCGAGAGCCAAAAAAGCTTTCAGGCCTGCTGAGTCTGGCCAGACGCAGACGCTACTTTTCATCTTGAAATGAAGTAGGGTCAAATGAAATCATTCTTAAAAACGAGAGAACAATGACATGAGAGAGGCAGAGTGTTATTTTCTGGTAACTCACTGACTTCACACAAAGCCTTTAAGCTGCAGCAATCTCTGCTGTGACATTTACACAGTGTCTCGCATGATCCCTCTCTGTTGACAGCTGGCTGAGTCACGGCCGTACCTGTTCTGGGCTGTGAAGGTCTCCCTCTGAGGGTGGAGGCCGCTGTACACCACTCTGATCAGATCATGTTGACAGAGAGCCCCCTCTGTCAGTGCCATGGACCCCAGGCTAGACGGCTACACACACACAAAGAAAAACACACAACATGCTAGTAAACTGGCAGCGAAGATGCTGAAGCTCACAAGTGCAAACCTGCTGATGCGCCTTTCAAGCTGTTGACTGACAAACTGAGGTCTGTGCTCTGATGGAAAGCTGTTAGTGTTGACATTTCATGAAATTTGATTATTGCTGAACATGTCAACTTTGACTGGATCATTGCAGTTACTGTAGCGGTAGTTCCTTTTATCTGTTTCCAAATTAACAGTTATAAATTGCTGATATAATTTCTCCACTGAACCCTAAGTGTTGCAGTTTTCTTCTATTTCCTATAACGTGCGTCACGCTTCTAGATGACATGACCGTCATTTAAACCCGTGACCACGAGACAATGCGTGTAAAAGCACGAGTGGTTTCCACTTCTGTTAAACAGTTGAGAAAACCCACATGGCGTATGTCAGTCATTTGGCCCTCATCAAAGTGATTAATATACACAATGAGAGCTTTCAACAGCATGACCTCTGCTTCACGAGCTATCACGAGGCTTCCTCAGCAGTGCTTCAACTGACGTCTGCAAATGTACTGAATGAGTTCCAGGCCAACCAGAGTAGCCGAAGTAACTACAGCGGTAGATCAGGCTGAAGGTATTCAGTAACTCTCTCTTTCCTTCATGATGTTAGGAGTACAGCTAATGACTGACACAAGGGCACTTTATCCTAACAGTGTGCACAGGAGTTTCCTCTAAACTCAACTGATATTCTGTTGTAAGTATCTTAGGTGACTGAGCAGAGTAGAGGGGAGGATGGATTCATTCAATAATAGAGACTGGACAGTATGCTAATGCTGAAGGCCTGGTGAATAAGGTCACGTGATGTGCAGAGCAACAGCCTTGGAATATACACACACACACACAAAATATCCCCTTCCCCTGCCTCCATGCTGCCTTCATTCTCTCAGCACGAAGTGAAGAGCCTCTCAAGCTTGTAATTACAGTGATAAATCGCCCCCAGCGCACGCCACACACTGTAGTCTCATCAGCACATCAAATCACATGAGAGCCACGTACAGTAGGAAACTATGCTGCGCACTTTGCTCAGGGTAACAGGGGAAAAAAAAGCCTGAAAATGGCCGACAAGACACAGTACTTCCTTCAGCCCTTAGCAAATAGTCCAAGGTCAGCATGTCTTGTTAAACGCCTCGCTAATGAATTCCAGCTCCACACAATCATCAATACTGTGCTCTGTTTTAGTGGCCAGGTCAGAAGTTACACAAACACAGCATGTCAGCAAGCACAGCTAAAACCGAGTCAATAACAAAGTCGAGAGTAACCTGTTTAGAAATAAAAATACACAGACAGGAAGGTTATACGGTGAGTGCAAACTGTATAAAGCTTTATGTCTATTTTCTTACAATGGCTTGTCCATATGTATTTAACAATGAACTGATGAAAAGCAGAAATAAAAGGAGCTCTGACGGAGAAAACGTCAGTAAGATGTTTATAGCATAGTTTTAGGTTGTGTGGACAAAAAGTAAAAAGCGCTCATAGTTAAGCTACACGCATTATGAAACCTCCACACACAAAAATAAGAGCCGGGAGTAATGAAAATGGATCACAGCCTTGGACACTGAGGGGGATTCGTCTTCCAAACAGCAAGAAGTCTCGTCATGACTCCTGTGCTCAGAGAGAATGAAGCAAAGGAACAGCTGAGGACAAGGACACAACAAAAGAAGAAGAACAGAAGTGAACAGTCACCACAGGTGTAGTGACAAACACTGGCTGATAGAGGAGGCACGCATCCTACTGTACCTCATGATATATTGATGGTTTAGAAAGAGATGGGATGGTGAAGGAAAGGAGTTTGCTGTTGCCGTCTTTGTCCACGATCTCCTGCAAAACCAAGAACAGGGACGAAAGTTGACAGAAGAGCTGCATCAGTCACAAGATGGAAAAAGTTTTTAACCTCCTGTTACACAAAACTCGATTACAGCAAGGGGCCTGGGTGAAAACAATTAAACAGCTGCTGTACGCTGCTGTCCCTCTGCTGGTGCGCGTTATTGACTGGCTGATTAAATGTCCCTGCCAGCATCCTCATCACTCAATTCCAATTTCACCCTGCGATACATAGCACAAAGACGAACACGGTCCAGAAAATGATGCTATTTTAATAAAGAAATTCCCAATTATATTCACACAGTTGTATTCGAAATGATAATCAAGTGCATCACTGAGAAATACAGCCGAGCACGTTTCATTTGGAGTAAAGCACCTGTTCTCCTGCTTTGCTCCGTAAACCAATTATCTGAAGGTGAGCAGGATTCAAGTGCTGTGTAAAGAGCTATCAGAGCAATTATTTTTACTATGTGTGATCAAACGGGACCTTGTTAAGTGATGAGGGTTGTATAAATTACTGTATCTACTCCTAATATTCCTTAGTTTTACCTATATTATACACATTACAGCAGAAGTGAAAGAGGGGGAGTATCCTTGGTGATACTAAAAGCGTTTAAACTTGCTTTTCATCTAAATGCATACCTGCATTTGCTGCCGCAGGATGGTACTGCCAGTAAACAAATTCAAATAATATCAGCTCATACATTTATTCATCTATCCAACAATCCATAATCTAGGTTTTGGATGTGCTTTCCAAAAAGGCTTTTATCCCTTTTATCTCCCATTCTTTTTCATTCAGACCTTGCACTGCCCTTCACTGGTTAGCAGCAGATCTCTGAATATCTGATGGGCCTGTTGAGAGCAGGGGCTGTTTATCAGCACTCACTCAGCAGCGGGTGACCATAGGCAAGACAGGGTCACGTGCACATACAGCGTGTGTGTGAGTGTGCAAATTGGTATAGACACTGGAATAAATTATGCATGGCTATACCTTTACCCATGCCAGATGACATGCAGCTCTTTCTATCAATACCTCCAGCTCTTAGCCTATTTCCCTGAGGGTGTTTGCTGGTGATGTAATCTATGCCAGGTCTACCCATTAAGCAGGCGTTCTGCTGCAGACAGTCAACAAGACAGTGTTTTTGCCTGTATTCGGTCTAAAAGATGTGCGAACAAGTGATTTACTTATGGACCTTTTGGCTTTAATCCACACAAAGATTTGGTCATAACCACCTTCAGCATTATTAAAAAGCTAAGCCAAGAAATGCACTGCTTTACGCTGTAGCTAATAAATAATCTTTACCTATAAAGTACTAAAGCATAAAACATATTAAATAATGGCGCCTCAATCCTGCCTCTGCTCAAATTGAAATATGGATGCATAAAATAAGCACCAAATATTTCCTACAGCTAGAATGCTTACAGATCACAAGCCAAATCTATATCTTACATAAAACCATGCCTTTCCCCCGCGCACCACCACCCGTCAGTACCCACCAGGTTATAGATGCCCAGGAGGAGGGCCTCAATGCAACCATTGCTCTGACGATCCCTGCTGGTCGTGATGCGCAGATATACCCACACCAGCTCAGGCAGGAACTGCAGGGTGAAGCGTCGCAGGAGGTCTTCGGAACTCCGGTACAGCTCGAACAGCTGATGGCACACGGGCTCCAGCAGCTGGATTGGAGGAAGGAGCAAACACAAATTAGCACAGCAGTGGCACCGTGCTACAAATGAACTGAGCTGTTCTAATAAGATTATACAGTAATCAAAGCTCCATATGGAAATGATTATTCTAAGTCATTATCTTGTTACTTCACAGGCCTATAAGTTTATCTATATCATTAAACAAAAGCCTCTACACAATTACCCCATTGCTAACACAGGTTATGTCAAAACACCAATGGATGCCACCCTACTATAACAAGGAATGATGGACAGATGGGAGGGAAACGTTTCTGCCCGTCAGTAGTGGGAGGTGCGTAGGAGCAGAGGGGACGGACCCCTACAATGAAAATCTGGTCAGATGTAGCCTCAGGGGACCCAGCTGAGCCAGTGCATTTACACAGGGGTCGGAAGCGAGTCCCACAAAGCATTACTGCGTCTCTTTGTGCTGTATCATCAGGTCTTCACGTCATCAGCATAAAAACTTAACACGCAGCAGCCGAGTATGCTTCTCGCCTGCACATGCACACCTGTACGCATACGCTCTCTTTCTCCTGGGCTGCTTGTCTGGTCAATAATGGGATTTTGCATCCAGATTGACAACACTAATGGAATTTATTTCCCAGGCCTGGGACCAAGATTCAACCATGAAATACCAGAGAGAAGAGAATTGGAGGCACCAGCTGTATCATTAGGGTGAAATTAAAGTCCTGTGTCATTAGATCCTGTAAAGAGAAAATAAAGGTTCAGCCCTGGTGGGAATTCCCAGCACGTCAACGGTGGAGTGGTTGCTGTTGCACCACTTATATTAACATGGGTTTGTGACCTCCGTTGTGCATACACAGCACTGCATCAGAGTTTGATGCTCTTACTATGCACGGAGCTATTCCAGCGTGGGCAGCAGATGTCCCAGTCTCTCAGGGTGTGTGTGTACAGGGAGGGAACACTGTGTGCCATCTTGCAGGTATCGTGGCTGGCACCGCCGCTATGTCAGTGCTGCGCGCTTGTGTTCTGTGTGCAGTACACTGTAGCCTGCAGGTACAGTTTCTTGCTGTGCGTCACATTTCCTTGAGCAGTGTTCATGTACGCGTGCGGGCTCTGTGTTTCACCTCATTGCTGGGGTCTTGGATGACTCTGTAGAGTGCTGGCACCAGAGACTTCTTTAGATGAAGGCTGCTGGCGTAGCTGGAGATGTGGGTTTCTGGTAAAGACTGGAGCAAAGGAAAGGTTTGCTGAGAAATGGAGATCATTTGGTAATTTCTTCATCAAGCTACAATCACTTTTTTAACTATAAGTAAATACTTACGTCAGATTTAAGAAAGAGGGGTGAGGCTGTCCTTTAATGAAATTATGCTTGTTATTATATTACATAACTGAAGGCGGAATGATGCTGTGGACTTGAGTGAGCAGACAGTAATCAAGGTCACTATCAGTAAAAAGTTAATGTGTTGCATAGTTTTACTGCTTCACAAACTGCTGCTATGTTGGCGATGCAAACTTCTGGAGATTATTTTTACGACCCTATTCAAGCGATGTCCTGTTCTTTTTCTGCTTTATGGACACACCATGTGAGGCGGATTTTGTTAGGACTTCACTTGTACGAGTTTGTGGTTGTGTTCAAAGATCTGCACTGGCATCGTGCAGTTAGCAGGAAAGCACCACCCAAACTCAGCCAGACAAGAGGCATGTATAAATACAGAACATTTGTAACCAGGAGTTCCCAAAATAAGTCCTCCTCCCCCTCACCCTAATCTGAGATGACAGTAAGCCACCATGCACCAGAACCTTAGTAATAACCTTTATTAATAATATCACTGCATTATCCCCTGTGCCGTGCAGAACACCATGAAAGACGGCCTTTTCAAGAGGAGACGAGTCAAATACGTTGCACAAAATGTGGTGCAGTCACTGAGTGGATAAGTAAATAATACGCATCAAAGTGAGTCAAAGTTGATACACTGATAAAACACTAAAATGACAGAGTAGCTCTTTGAAGTCACTGAACATGACAGAGTGATGACAGGCTCTGAAAACCTTGGTGAGACTGTGTGTTGGTCTGCAGATAACAGAAGGCAGAGATAGCCTCTCAGCACGGCATCAGAATGGTCATTTTGAGGACAGGACACGATGTGCCAGGCCTGCACCACTCACACCATGAGTCATACCAATCTATTTCCCTCACTATTCATCAATCTCTCTCTTTTCTCTCTTTTAAATGTTTGTGCTGTCCTCTGCCACCCCCTGATGCGCTAAGTGCTAATTCCTTCTCTTAGGCTTGTCTTCTGGTTGCACTCCCTAAATGTCACACAGATCACTTTTAATACTTGTGGTTCACTCACTCACTTCATTCCCGTTACACGACGTGTCTTTATACAACGCTTAGATACTAGAGGTTTGAGGTCACAGATCTACCGTTTCGTGAACCGTTAGAGACATGGTTAAGGTTTCGCAACCAATATGCTATTGTCAGGAGAAAAGATTAACCAACAACTGTTAGGTAGCTTAAGCAGAGTTGCAGTTATGAATAAGCAGAACTATTTCAGTTTTAGTTCTGTTTTCTTCGTTTGTTTCTTTGCTGACGTTTTATCAATAATTAGCATTTAAGAAAAGGTTGGATAGGTTTTGACTGCATACAAACTAAGGGAATTTAAACAGTTCGTGTTTGATACTGTGTCGCTAAACAGATGACATGAGCACACACTTACACCCTCCACACTCTCCAATAACACAACTCACAGTGTGAGCGTTGTCTGAAATATAAGCCTCTGAACACGATGAGCACATTTCCTTTACCTTGAATTCCGAGAGCCATTCTTCGACAACGCCGCGCTCTGAACCCAGCATCTTCCTCAGCGGCCACCCCTTGGCTGCATGGTCGACAGAGACCAAGAGAGAGAGCCAGAGTAAGATGGGAGGCAGAGATAAAGAGCAGTGATTGCGAAAGAGAAGGAAACATGGGGGCAAAGTGGAGAAGAGACAAGTAAACAGTTAAAGAAAGACTCCTACATTTCCAAAATGTACTGTATATCAATTAGATAAAAACATTTCTTCAAACATATTCTCATGTCAGGCTGACAGCACACTGGTATCATTGGTGCGGTGCTGTTCTCTGGGCCCAGCTGCTAAAAATAACTTCAGCTAAGCCCAAAATAACAAGTCTTTACATCTAATCTCGTGTAAAATATATTCTCAATTAATTATATAGCAGGTTTGTTATAAACCAGGCAACCTCAGCATGAGGGAGTGTATGTGTGTGTGTGTGAAGGGTGACTGAGTGAGAGGTGGAGCAGTCACAGCCTCCAGTCACGGTCTGGATACAGTCAGTGTTGTAAGGGACTGTGCACCAAGCTGCCAAAATGACAGATAAACAAGTCTTATGTAACGAGAGATGTACCGCAGCAAACCATTCTCACTAGCTGAACTATTGTCAATGAGCTGCATTTAGTAGGAAAACCATTAGCCAAGAATGAACATGGGGTGATGTACACATCATAGTGCTGAGTAAAGCCTTTTACTAAGCAAAGCTTAAACTTACAGCTTCTTTAAATAAATGCAACCCCTCTGTGACACAGTGTGGAGAATCACGCTTGGCAAGACTGAACTACTTCTGACAAGATCCAACTATCACAGTGTCCACTGTCAACATCTTTCACTCCTTTCTGTGTCATTGTGCGGGCCCTTGTTGTTTGAAGGACACTGTGTTATTGGTTTCTGGTTCCTTGGAGCCACCCGTCGCACCTACAAAGCTAAAACAGCACGGAAACCAGTTTCTCTTATGAGCCTGTTGTGGTGTGACTTGATAGGATTAGGGATTAGGAGTAACTCAATTTATTCAAAGTAAGAAGATCCCACGTAACATCCAGTGGCGATATTCACCTGCATGCTTGAATATTTATGTGTCTGTAATGAAACGAGGCTTTCGGTTTTTATCTTCTTATAATTTGTTGGGGAAGACAGAACTCAAATGTTTCTGTGTGAGCATGCTTCTTCTGTGTGAAGTGAAAGGCTCTTTTTAGTACGCTTGTTCAGCTCTTCAAGAAAGGCTGACTCATTCATTTCCACCAGCTTGTCAAACTGTCAAAGACTCACGCTAAAGAGAAATTCTCCATCAGCAGAGCAGCCTCGTCAGTTACCATGGGAACAAAATTCAGGTGACTTTTTGGCAATGTTAAATATTCACATTTTGAACACATTTTGAAACAGTTTAGATTAAATTGCTCTCAAATTGACTTTATATCAAATTGGAAGGTGTTTGAACATGATGAGAAAGTAATATAATATAAGATAATGATAATGTAAAGCTAAAATGTGAAAAGATGCCAAGATTGTTGTTATTCTCTAACGTGGTTGTGGCACAATCACACTTTAAGGTAGATGTCACTGAGGTTTAATATCTTTAAAGCAGAGGGGAAACATCACGTGCTTAAGCTTAATGAAAACATCAGTAATTGGCAATTACAGTAGAGCATCAAGCACTTTTTCATTTAGGAAACCAACCTGTACTAAAAATATGTGCTGACATATGGAATTCAGTGTTGATAACAGCGTGTTGACCTTCTGAACTAACCTCAGTGTCCCAGAACTCAGATCTCCACTGGGAGTGGCAAATGGTTTTCCGCAGTGTCGCACATCTGTCACCCGCTGAGGATCACCTGCAACAACAAGCAACATTATGATTTGATCATCACAAGAGGAAAAGCAAATCACTGAGTAACACTGATTTCAATGCGTTACTAAAGCTCTTGGCACTACCGCGGTCACTTCTGTCTTTTAGCAACGGACACCTGACGTTGTCGTCTCCTTATGCTCATGACAAACAACTGCAACTGACAACAATGAAGACGTCTTGGTGCTACAACAGCACACTCCCTTCACTAAAGATGCAGAGTCTTATTATTATTATAGTCTTTATTATTATTATTATTATTATTATAGGGGCTTTACTGACAGATATGCAACAAATAAAAATGTATTTTATTATAATTACTTTAGTAGCAACTATCCATTTTTTGTCTTGAAGGTTATTTTGAGTCATGGCACAAGGAGTCAGTTTTCAAGTTGCTTATTGTTGCATAGCAACTTGTTGTCCTTGTCTGCTAAAAATGCATCTTGCGGCTCCACGCCCATAGGATTGACTGTATTTGGTAAAAATAAATCACGGCTTCAATGAAACACAGGATGATGCTGTAGAGAGCCTGTCTGCACTGCTCACAGAGCCGCACCACTGAGCTCTCCATCTGACGTTACGCGTTCCCACCACAGCTTTGTGTTCATGTGAAAAGCGCTTACGTGGGCAAGTCGTCACAGAGAGTCAAGGAAAATTACCCTGCACAAGTCCCATCTGTCTAGAATGATGTATGTGTGCTCCAATGCCATTGGAAGCTGCAAAGAAGGTATTCATTCTGCTTTCTCAAGATGCAGATAGTGAACTTGTTGTATGACTCATCCAAGCTGAGGTTAGCAGTATCCAGGCTGAGTAAAACTGCGAAAGGAGAATACTTTATACAACCTAGTTCAACTACGCAACATAATTACACGCAAGAGCAAAGCATCAGTCAAGTCAGGTCTAGCAAATGACAATAAGCAAAGTTTCCCTCCAGGGCTGCTCTTCCTCTACGCAGGGCAGGCTCATTGTCCTGTGGCAGGGTGCACCAGGGAATAGGAAGGCGCCGACCCATCCTGTTTACGGCACATACAACCTCAATTCACAATCGCATTGCTAGACAGTCAGGAAAGTTGAAACAAAAGTCAACAAGTACAGAGTTGCAAGACAACAAAGCAGTGGTAAAATCTTTATCCACTCACTCTCTCAGTCCCTACACAACATGAATTTGTTGATGGTCATAGAGTACATTTATAAAAAAAACTGAGATCACAACATCACATGCTGGTCTGCCCTGACTGCACTAAGGAAGGAGGGAAGAACACTGCTCACTATCCTCACTGATGTTTTCATATAGGAGCCCGGAACACAGTAGTCTCATGACTCAACAAGTACTGTTTTTGTTAGCTAAGGTGGAACACGAAAACCCCCTCAAAGAAAAAAATCCAAAACATCAACATTAGCTTAATGCGTCACATGCTTGAGAAACACATCTGTGTGCGTGTGCTGTGACTTGACTTTCACACTCGACGTCGTGTGCTTCTTACTTGGTTCTCGGCTCCCCTGCCAACAGCTGCCAGGACGCGCAGGGCTGCGAACGGCTGCACACAACAAACCGCTCTTTGAAAAAAAAAAACGCCAGTCAGGTTCATCTGGACTTTAATCGCACATTGGTGTTTGGTGTATGGCATGTGTGTTTACAAGACTGTGAGCATAAACAAACCTGTTATGGCAGTGCTTGACCGTTTAACACATGACCACACTGATAAAGTCTTTGTTGGAGGTGTATTCGCAAAGGTTCTGAACATAAAATCAGGCAGAATGGAGGACAGTAAACAATACTTGTCATTCATTACACACCGGTGAACAATTTGTGTATCCGTGACTGAGTGATTGATTAACCAGTGTACACAAAGGCATGGCTACACAGAGCTGAAAAACCTTGTCAAACCACTGCTGCACCCAGAGCAGGGCACAGATAAACCTGAAGGCCCCAACAGCAAATCTTTTAAGAACTACAGTAGAAACTGCTCTTGCTTCTGTTACCTCAAATACTATTTCCATGTGATACTGGAACTAAAAATGGATGTGCTGGGTATTTAAAAACACCAGATGTAAGAGCTTTGGTAGATGAATGATTAGTTGCCTAATCGAAATGTTTAGGACCTGAACTATGGCCCGGAAACTAAATTTAGACCCTGTGATGGAAACATGGTGGAGGTAGTAATGGAGGTATAATAAAGTGGCCGGAAAAAGCTCTAACAGTGGAAACAGGCCTTAAGACAAACCAATTAACACTCAGCATGTATCCGTGGCTTTTTGAAACAAAACTTCACACCATCACTGCAATGTGTTACCAGTGTTTTTAACCTTGACTTCTAAATGAATCGATGTTGAGCAACAACCGCAAGGTGCCCTAAACATCACTGAAACGCTACAGTAAATCAAAACTGCTCTGTAATAGAAAGTCAACGAACGTTTATCAGAAATATATAAACTTCCCAAACATGACTTTGTTCTAACGACAAACCTGCCAACGAAGGCTCATGACTATCAACCAGCAAGATGTGGGAACATTTGCAAGAAAAATTAGGACATGGGAGCATTGGTATAACAAATGCAAATGCTGCGGGCCTCATCATTAGCGAGGAGTGTGATGAATGGGTGCAGCACTCAATGCAACATGACATACACAGATATGTGTGAAATGCTCAGGCAAAAAGAATTGTTGTTTTGAGCTACAGACCTCCAAACAAGCGATGTCATCATAACAGTCTCTGTAACCTGCACATTTTTAATTTACAGTCTCACAGTCAAAACTGACTTTCACACACAAACGCACACACACACAACTGCTTGGGAGTTAAATTATGAGACAGTCAAGCCATGATGATGAGATTAGTGAAGGGTTTAGGCAAAGCAGGGTTGGTGGAGAGGCAAAACAAACGTGATTCCCTGTTGCTTCAGCCAAGCATGTAGTGGACGTTTTGCCTTGATTTGGGCTGTTCTTACATAAAGCACAAACCTCAATGAGAAGAACTGTCCAGTTATCATCGGGTGGTTTACACTGTAACCATAATGTACAGTAGGACAAAGCAGCTATCAAGAAATAGCTACTACAAAGATGCAATATCCTTTTGCCTCTTACTGTACATTTACATATGCTATCCCACTAAGATCAATTAGAACAGTAGCAGTAGCCGAATCCAAATTTAGAAATGCATGTGATAAGGCAGAACTGGAAGATGACTCTGCAAACTTGTATAAAGGACTGAAAGGAGAAAAAAGAAGCATGACCAAATATGGAGAAAACACACAAGTGTACATGTATACGTGTTTTCTGTCCGTTTGTCTCAGCTTCTCGTCTCTGCCACAAATGAGCAGTGCCAGGTTTCAGCGGCCCAACACTGGGGATTTTTCAAGGTCAGCTTAGCTCAGTCAGCCATGAATTATTGAGCTTGAGCAGCTCTGTGCCTGTTCTGTTTGCGTTACTTCTTTGACTTCACGTTTGATCACTGTGACTACGACAGACTAAATATGCAACAATGATAGTGGGACAATTTATTATCCCTGAATAGTTTGTTCTGTTAACACTTTCAACAGCAACGTGGTGGAGCGTATTATGGTTTATAATATTTCCATACTTATATTACTTAAGTGCTTTAAGCAGAATATATTCAGGTTTTTATAACTTAGCAGACAATTTAAGGCAGACTTCAAGAAGAACTATGACTTTTTGTTTCTATCTGCTTATTTGCACAAAAACCCAAACACTCACTCACTGTGAGTAAACAAAAAGAAAATACGGTTATTTCCTTGCTGCACAAGTATTCCCACATTTGACAAAGCCATCAGAGAATTCTAGCCATCCTCTCTGGTGCAAGTGTTTTTTGTAGATGGCCGTTTTTTAATTAAAATGCATGTACACACACACACACACACACACACAAATTGCCCAGACACTTTCCCTAGGTAGAAGGATTAACTCTAATACCTGAGCACAGTGAACTAGTCTGGTGTAATCTCCATCCCTGCACCACTGTCAATCGTAACAAGAACCAGACGCTCACGAGTGGAGCAGGCTGCCTGTACAGAAATAGAGCAGGGTTTATTAATAGACAATGCAACACTGGAAAATGACCCTTGTTGCATCTCCCTCTGACAATATAGGCATCACAAACAAACAAATAGAGACAAATAATAACCATGCAATTGTAGAAACAAAGAATACGAACAGCACAAAGGTTGCCAGTTGCCAATAACATAATAGTTTCTATTAGTGTCATTGTCATGCTTGTCTGCTCACTGGTCCTTAACGTGATTTTAAATTGAATTCAGAAAATATTAAATGATCAAAATCCATCCTTCATGCAAAAGCAGCAAAAGGTTAAATTCTTTGGCCATACATAGCTAATACTATGAGTAATGACACAGAATAGAAGCAGAGGAGATCGGCGCATGGAATAAAGCACAGAATGAGAGAGTAAAAAAACTGGTTACTATTTCTCCCTCATCCTCTCCTCATCTTTCATAGGCCAGGCGAGGGGGAACTGAGGCGTACGCACATCCTGAGCTAAAATTAGCTCTGCTGCAGCTGCAGGGCCAGACGTGTAGGGATGGGTCTATGTTGCAACCAAACACACACAAACACACATCCTAACATCCATCAATTAGGATGGGTGAGCCTTGATACACAACAGCACAGGTGAGTGCGAGTAGTGTCGTCTTCCTTTTTGCTCTTCAGACAGAGGAATGAAAATGCTTTTAATGCAAATCATGTGTGCCCACAGATCCATATACAGGAAAAGGACACACAAGCTGGGTGTTTTGATGTCCTCCAGAATGCTCTAATGTAACCTGACCTTGCATTCAGATCAAGAGGGCACATTGATATTCTCTTAATTGATCATAAAAAATTATATTGAGTATTTAGTCACATGACTTCCATTAACTTCTTCTGTACGACTCCCATTCCCAAAAACAGTGTTGTCATTTATGAATAATTGATGACAATAATAGTACTTTTTATTTTGCATTCCTTTTAGAGAGATGCATGGTCCTTAAGTCAAAGAAACATTGTCTAGGTGAGATGCACTAGTAAGGAACTGGATAGACAATGGCTCCTGTATAATCTAATGCTGAATTACTGTGCTGCAATATACTGTTGATCAATGTTATATTATGACTTTGCCCAATAAACTGCACAAATCAAGGGGTTGTTTTTATGGAAGCTCAGGCAAAGGTTCACTGACAGACACATGACCAGTAATTCCACTGTATCTGCACTACTGACACTGGGTGAACTCGGTGTGTGTGTGTTGTGTTGTGTTTGCATGTGAGGCGACAGCTAAGTATTTAACTTTACGCTAGAGAAAAGAGAAATGCAATGCTGCCATATAAGCTGATCAGCAGGCTTCTAACAATGGGCCACTTTCAGCTTCTGCGGCAGCCAAGACCACAGGGTGCATAACCATGGGATCCGCAAGGGAAAAAACAGCTGAGATGCAGCTTATAACCACCACAGATGCTGGGGTCCTGCAAAACACTCAATAGCAACAAAACTAGACCCTGGCCTCTCGACTTCCTCCCACCCCAGAGACACATAATACTTATTAAATCAAACTGTTTCCTATCCAGTAAAATAAAAAAACAACATGGGTTACATTTTGGCCCCTTCCATTTGCCTACTGCAGAGAAAATTACACTAGCTGCACAATGGCAAAGCTACTGTAGCCAAGTTAATAACCATTAGCCACTGAGCAGTGGCCAGATTTTACCTTGCCAATGAATCACTCTGGGTATTTTTAGACTGAGACACTTAAAAGTTAGAATGTGCAGTGCAAGGAGTTTGTTGTAAACTTTTTACCTTTACTGCCTTTTATTTCGAAGATGTGTTAGTAACCAGGCCTTCGCAAGTTCAAGGCACTTTTAATCTGTGCTAACTGGTGCTTCACTGTCTCCACTGACCTTCCCTATCGTTTCCACCACATCAGAACGACAAATTACTGGCAATAACGCAAAGCTTGCTGGAGTCAGCCGGGCTCAGGCATGTGATCCACTTCAGAGAGGCAGTCAGCTGTGACCAGACAAGGTAAAGTCCAGCACAGAACTGCAGATCTGAGGGGATGATGACCACACTTACATGCACTCACACTCATGACACACTGTATCAAGGTCAAAGTTCGGGTAGATTTCAGTATCATGGAAATTGTTGAGGTCAACACCAGGATGTGTTGTTTCCTTCTCTTTCAAGCACTGCAGCTGCAGGAAATACCACAGAGTTTTAGAATTTAACAATGTAGTTTATGTGCTACTAAGATATTTCATGGCGTCACAACAAAGGTGACAGTAAAGCCAAAATCGTATTCTTTCCGGCTTGTACATATTTGTGTAAGCTATGTGTCCTCTGGACCATTGACTACTGAGCAACATGGCACCGTAGGTTACCGTTTAACTGTCAAACCGTCACTGGCTCCAGCTTCCGATTACTGCTTGTTGACAAAACATTATCTAGATGCAAGAGATACATCCATTAACTTGGTCCCTGTTGTGAATGTGAATCAGCAGGCAAAGTTTAATCACTGATAAAAATAAGATTAAAGATGTTTACATGCAGTATACATCTGTCATTTTGAAATATCTACCTTTGAAGATTTATTAAGATTAGGATGCAGTGGGGAAGATTTAGTTCCATCTAAATCTATCTGACTATCTATCACTCCTCCCTGTCCAGGCATGAGAGAACTGGCGTCTGTAACCCTTTCAATGGCTGCATCACAGTAAGAGCTACAGCACTGTACCTGAGAGAAAATGTGTTTTAATGTGAAGCAGCACTAACAGAAAACAAATGCTTACCATTAGCAACGCCCAGTACTATACAGTAGCAACAATTTACTGCAGCCAGTAAGATTTTCAGTGCATCTATACTTATTAAAAAGTCTCACGCGTCATATGTTAACAACCAGGCGTGTGTAACGATTTCTGTGACCGGTGGGATGTTAAATTACTAACTTTTACTAATTACTTACTAAACAATTGTTGACAGTCAACTTGAAAACAGTCTTGTAAGCTACTGTGAAAGTAAGTAAGAAAAACATAAATTAATAGATGCCTCTAAATGTGGCAGCTGTGTTGCAAAATGTTTCAATCCTGATCTTTATAATAGGGAATTAATTTAATTAAAACTCATCAATCAGACCTTTAAAACTGAATTTTTTGGGCAAGCCAGTGGAAAATTAAAACCTGTATAGTATATACTGTATCTCAAACTGTCCATTATTAAAAGTTTATTGGACAGGGCTATAATACCTACTGTAAAATATACATGACATATTATATCATAGAGGACAGCAGCACAACGACAAAGCCTTCTAGGGCAACAACTCCTTTTCCCTTATTAATAATACAGGGAAACTAACCTAATAAACACTCATATATAGTACCTCCAGCAAATGAACGCTCTGATGATGGTAACAGAGCACCAGGTCATATTTCATTTTATTAAATACACACTCATTCCTGCCGTTTCAGCTAACCTTTAGGGTAAGGCAGACAGTATTCATCACTACGCAAATTAAATGCAAATGAAATAAGTTCACACACAAATACAAATGTTTGCAATAGGGTTATAAAACTTGGGAAATCAATGCCTTGGGCAACCTACCCCATGATTCCCCGTGTCTGCAAGAATCAGTTCAGAAAGTACTCATTCATGTACCAACAAGAGAGTACACACATCATGCTGCTCCACCTCTTTGGAGTCCCCAGTGGATCATTAGGAATTCTTGTTTGGCTGAGGGAGAGACAAGGTGCTGGGCGGGCGGGGGTGAGACAGACTGTGTCTTGTGGAGACAGCAAACAGACAGGCATACAAGCAGACTTCATACCTGGCAGTACAGTGAATCAGACGCACCACAGCTCTCTCTGTATGCCAGCCACACAATTCTTAAGGCTGTCCACATGCCGCATGGCTAGAATAACTTCAACTGGTGACTTTAATGTATAAAGACACCAGCCTCAGTAATGAATGGCACCAACGATATAATCATTCAAAATCAATTTTACTAACGCCTAAAGAGGATCGACATTAAAGTCTCACGTTGTTGAAACACACAGTGGTTATGTGGCACTGTGAGAGAATGCACAATGGTAAACAGTCCCCACTGCTAATCCATAGCTGGTTAATTACAGATTTGATCCCCTAGGCATGTACATCACAATAGGTCGGATGGAGGCGGCGCAGTCTCAGTCCAGTTAAAGCTGTGTAGCTACAGCATGTCACTTTGTAGAAACATGTGTCAAACTCCATCTTATTGTGGAGAGCTGCTGTCAACGCCTGACACGGAGTCAGACTGACAGAACAGCGCTGGCAGCGGTGCAGACATCTTTGCTACGAAAAGATTTTGAAAAGGGCTCAACCTTCTGACCAATCAGTATATTTCAACAGTTTGCTTGATCAGTACATTTTGCTGCTGCTTACATACTTAAGCATAATTTCATAATGACTAAAACTTGAAGTGACGCGTAGACGTGGAAGGTTGGACCCAGCAGACTTACATAGATTTATATTGAATCTCATCCTAGCGCTGGATAATGTTGCATATTGTAAGTTCAGAGCTGCAGCAGATGTTGAGATGTTGCACACTATTAGTTCAAATACTGGCACAATGTTTACCAAGCTTTACCTCAGCTTCCCATAAAGGCACTTTGAACCTTCAGGCAAGCTAAAGGGATTTAATTCACACTCACTGCATGAAAAGCGAATTCAGTAACTCCACAATACCTGATCATCAAAGAGCTTAAGGCCGGATATGGTACCATTTGTTAAACTGAGCAGTAGAAGAAACTCCTGGAGCGAGAGACACAGATTAAGAGGGTAAATTGAGTTTCTGTCTAAAATAGACCACAGCTCTTATAGTCCCCAAACACACAGTGGCAGAGATAGAGCAAGGGAGGAGGAGAGAGGAGGATAAGCAGCAGATGGCATGGAATTATCTGGATCTTCAGCTCTACATCTTTGCCCATGACACCATTATTTGAAGGTTGGTGCGCTTGTCATGACCAATATCACTCCGAGCAGCAGTCGATTTATTTACTGATATCGGTGTTATAAAGCGCAGGGTGGCAGCTGGAGAGCAACCTGGCAGAAGCGAACTGATTTTGGCAGAGCAAAAACGTTGCTGCTGGAAGGAATGCTGCTCCTGATCACTTTAGCCACTGGATAACTGCTATAAAGGATCCGTTTCAACCAATCAAAGTAGTTGTTAGTGATTTTTTTTGTCAGTCAATAACTACTTTCCATAAAAGCCCAAACTCTCTCTTCATGACTTTCATCTTCTGTTGTCTTCTCTGTAACTTGTTGCAAACTCAACCTCTGTTTTAGCCTGTTGGAGACAACACCTCTAACATGTGATAAGTAATTAAGTAGATTTCGTGATAACATTGTACTGTAAAAAAATAATAATAAATAAGAACAAGTAATAATGAAGGTTATAGCCACAATTTGGATTAAACCACTCTTCTCCCAGACTTTAACTTTTTTACCAGTGTTGCCAAACAATCACCAGTCAAATGTTGCATTCATGCCAACTGTGCTTGAAAACATCATGAACCAGATAAGTAAAGCGTCTGTCAATAAATAACAACACCAAGGCCTCGTTGGCAAACACGGTGAGTGGAAGCTGGGTGATTTGTTCATACCTAACATAACTTGGCCACTGAATCATGCACATACATGCTGCTGCAGCCTCACAGACACGTCGGTATGATGACTAACCGCTGCCCTGCGGGGCGTAAATAAAAAAACAAAGCCCTGCACAAGTGGTTGAGACAGTACAGCAAACCTTACTCAGTCACACGTGCTCGACGTTTTCACATGACAGTGATTTGCTCTGCGACGTTTTGCACAACATTACATTTGTGCGTCCTCTGCGGGCGCACAGCGCGATGCTTCCGTCTTCTTTTCAAAATAAAACTATTTTCACTAAACCAAATAAATGAAACGTAAATAAAAGGTGCCGCAGGAAAACACGGTGTGTGTGTGTTCAGGTGACGTTACATGACAACACTGGCGATGTTTCACGCTAAACACTGACAGCGTGTTGTCTGGGCGCCGCTGCGCAGCCCTGTTAGCCAGTTAGGTCGCTGCTAGCTAGCGCTCGGTACAAACCTGCCACGAAGGCTGAACCTGGACGTCAACGTTAGCCACCTTAGCCGGGCTCTGCGTGCCGCTAGCCCGCCTGCCCCCCTCCCTCCCTCCCGCCCCGCCGGCAGCTGCTCCACATCCTCATCCCCGTTCTCCACCAGTCGTGACCAGGCCAAACACGGCGGAGTACCTGGCTCCACGGAAGCATCTGCTGTTCGGTGTCGCTGCCGGCCAGCCCGCTAACATCGGTTCCGTGGTGCTGCTCCGTCTCAGCAGCAGCCCGCGGCTACCTACCGCTACCTGCGGGAAACGCGGATGTCCCCCCCCGCCACCAGGTGATGAAGTACTCACCCGAACCGGAGCTGAGTATGGCAATGTCACCCGGTGACTGTGTCGGGGAAAGCGGGAGTGGCGTTTGCCCCGAGCAGCCACCCTGTCCGAGAGCGTTTCCTCCAGATGTCCCCCCTCTCTGTGCGACCAGCACCGCCGCGCGATCTCCGCAATGGTGCTGCTGAACCTCGGCGACACACGAACTCAGTGCGCCAGTGGTGAGGAGAGACCAGAGGACCTGCAGGGGGAGCCGCGCGGACGCATTCACGACGGTCGGACATCCCAGCACCCAGTCAACTCCATAGATCTGTAAACAGAATACCCCACAGAAATCCACAGTTATTGTTAAGTGTCAGTAGAAGGCAAAATATATGAAAATTATCTTAATAAATTCCACTTTACTTCTCTGAGGCTCGGCGGCGAATAGTTTAAATGCCACTGTTGTTTTTATATCATTATTCAAAAATGATAAACACCTTACAGCACGTTATAACAATCACCTCCCCCTAAACTATAAACATTATAAAACCTCAAAATCTGTTTTACTCAAGTGTTGTAATAGTAATCAAACTTAATTAATATGTACGTTCCTGTGCCTGGAGTTCAACCAGGTGTTTTGTCAGAAACTCCAAATGACAAAAAAAAAAAGAGCAGTAAATTTCCCCATCTGAGAAGTTAAATCCATTATGGTTTATTAATGTTGTTCTGTTTTTGATAGTAAACGGGAAGCGTGGGAAGCTACGTAGCACTGACGATCCAATCCTCTGCCGCCACGAACTAAGTACTAACTACACTTTCACTTTCATTTTAACGCGAAATCCCGCGGAGCAGCAGGTAGTGAGTAACGCAATAGTTGGGGGCGTAGTGGAGGCTTCAAGGGGAGCAGGCCAACAACTTTCGACTTCTCGTCTTCGGGGCTTTCCGTTACAATTGAATCGTCGTCATCGTTTCCTCGTTCGAGCTCAATCATGTATCCACGTAAGCCATCGTCTTCGTCGCACACCGCGAGAAAGGTAGGTTTTTGTGTGTTTATGCCACGCCTCAATACATATATGTTGTATTTTCACGATAATAGGCAAAATGCGGATTGTAACGATGCTTTGTTCAAAGAGTTCCGACTGCTTTCGTCTCACTGATACAGTACAGGGACGCTCCCTTGTCCTTCGCTGCTATTGGTCTGTCAAGTTAATAATCAATTTTTTTGTGATTTTATCTTGAATGTTTATACACGGCATAGTGTTTAAGCGCTTTGATGTATGTGTCATTTATTATTGTTGTTGTGGTTGGTTACGTGTTGTTTTTGCCGTCTCACCCTTTATAATCCTTATTATAAGGTCTAATACAACCTCCTAATTATCACAGGTATTTATAGCTGTTTGATGTTATCAGCTGTCACACATCTACCAAAGCACATGGCCCATTCAGACCAGCATCACCTTCAGGCAATCAATCAGATCGCAGAGGTTCTCAGCACCAGCGAATGCAAGAGTCTCGCCTACCTGTGTGAGCGTTTGGACATGGACGATGACATGAGCTGTGTGAAGGAAGTACTGAAACGTAAAGTGATGTATTGTGAGAACGGTCACCTGTTCTTGGCACAGCTCATGTTGCACCTGGGGCGCTTTGATATTCTGAGAAAAGTTTTGAAAACCAGTAGAGAACAGGTGGAGAGGGACCTTCAAAACAGACATCTTTTGTCAGAATTCAGGTAAGTTGTGTTTAATGATAGTCACAGTTTAGGCAATTTACCACTTATCCATCCCCGTGTAACCACAGTTTCTCTCACTGCAGAGTGTTAATGGTCAATATAAGTGAAGATATGAGCAAAGAAGATGTGAGCAGCCTCAAATTCTTGTTTGCCACCGCTTTACCCCGCGAAAGAATGGAAAAAGCTAAGGTAAGAAATTTATTCAATGAAGTGTGGTTTTGCTTGGCTGTTAATAATAGGATGTAAAACATTCAAAGCCTGCGCTGCTCAGCATTTTTAATACATTTCACCATCTACTTTCATCTTTTAATGAAATAAAACAAAATTTCCCCTTATTCCTTTTTTTGACAGAATTTTTTGGATGTTACCATTGAACTAGAGAAACAGGATTTAGTTTCAGCTGAAAGTGTTGACCTAGTAGAGCAATGTTTAAGAAACATTAACAGAGTTGACTTAGCCAAAAAAGTGGCGAATTACAAGACAACAGGTAAGGCTGCGTTTTTTAAATACTGAACTAGTTTTACCATCTGTGTCTGTATAGGAAGATGGTGAGAACGGAACTGAATGTGATGACGACATAGTTTGCGTGGGTGTTGGGTGTGTGTGTGTGTGTGTGAAGATACCGTAACAGAATGAAACACACAGTTTCTACAGAGTGCATTCAGTACATACTGTAGTTTTGAAGACACGAGTGCAATGCATCTACAATGATGCTATTGTTTAGTGCTTTGTGTCAGTAGCTCCACACCTCAGTACGCTTGGTATAGTTAAGTGTATGGTTAAAGTTGTCATGAATAAAAGTTTGAAGTATAAATGTATTTACGTACCTTACATGATCATTTAATATTCATATTTACTGGAATTTCAGTTGCAACATCTGAACAACATTCTCTTGCTTCTGTGAGTATGGCATTACAATAACACATTTTTTGTAATATAAAACTATATTAAGCTGCTAATTATAATACTACTAATATATTCTCTTTAGTGCCTGTCCTCTACCCTGAATCTCTGCCAACCAGTACAGCAATCAAGACACACACAGTTTCCCCATGTTGGTAAGGCATTCGCAAAGTATAGCAACTTCAAAGATACCAAAATTACTTGACCTTAAACGAACGAGAGCACTGGTAAATGTTATTACAAATGTGGATTTGAGATGTAGATACAAGTGAATGCTTGGAAAGCCCCAAGTCGCTCTTCAGGTTTCACTTCGATGTTCATGTTAATGTGCCTTTTTATGCTTAAACACAGAAAACAGAGCAGCTCCTGTATACATGCAGCAAAACTGCAGGGTAAGACTTGTACTGAACTACTACTATTAAATCATATTTTTATTTTGTAGTTTTTAATGTGCTGATTGTTTGCTTTTCTGCATTTCAGATTCCACTTGATGGGTACACATTTAATACCAATGCCAGAGGGGTTTGTGTTATCATAGACTGTGTGGGTAATGATGGAGGTGAGGCCCAGAACGTGCAGGCTGAATTCTGCATCGGACGGTTGTAAAGCCCAGTGTTTTAAATCACGTTTGAGTAGAGTAAGGGAGTGTCTTTGATAAAAGGAACTGTGGTACTTTCCACCATGAGGGGTAATACCTGTGGTGCCGCAGTGTTTATATTGTGCATTTCAATCGAGCTCCAATTAATTATCTGTTGCAAAAGGTCACAAGCTCAGTGATTGTGTACGGTTCTGATGTGCCACTGAAAAAATATTTCAAGTGGATCTAAAGGAAAAGTCAATAATTCATCATGTATTTTTGTTGCATTGGAATAATCTGCAGCTGCATTAATAGTCGAGTAGTTGCTATAGTGGTGAAATTTAAAATATATTTTTTTCTTTCCTTGCTCCCTTAGCCATGCTGGAACAGACTTTTCTGGGTCTTCATTTCCATGTCATGCTCCACAGATGGCTGAGTGTTAATGACACACTTTCAGTTTTGAGAGCGCTATCCAGACAGGGAAGAAATGCTGATGGGCTTGTCTGTTGCATTATTAGCCGTGGCACAAAAGATCGTCTCCTATGTACAGACCCTCACGGCCCGGGTCTTGACCTGGACGCTGTCAGGCGTACTTTCACTGCAGACGTGTGTCCCATGCTGGCTGGCAAGCCCAAACTGTTCTTCATCCAGAGGTACAGCGTCGCAGAGCGTCAGTACCATGGCAGGATGCAACACCGGGATGAGGACCTGGAGACAGACGGCTGTGATGGGGTGCACGAATATAACATTCCCAGAGATGCAGATGTGTTCTGGAGTCACTGCTGGACAGATGAACATCAACTAAAGCAAACGCACCACTCTTCTGTTTACCTGAAGGCTCTGTCCGATGCCCTGCACAAAGGCCAACAAAGGTAGAGACACACAATCAACAACACAATCTATCTCTTGATTATAATATGTTTCCAGTGCTTAATCTGTGGAAGCTACGGACTAACTATGTTGTTTGGTTCCAACAGGAAAACGAAGCTGGTTGATATTCATACTGAAGTGAATGGGGTACTGTTTGAACACAACAGCAGGAATCCTGGTAGAAATTACCACATTGATTTGAGACACACTCTAAGGAAAGACCTTTACTTCTCATAGAGCATATCTGTCACTAAAGCCCCTAACACACTTTTATATCCATACTAAAACTATCACTGCCATAGAAGAACATTTTTACCGTCTACAGAGACACCTGCTGGTTGTATTTATTTAAAGCCTTTAGAGAAGATGAAGAATGTATGTGTATGTATTTGATACACACTTTTTTATCTACTTTTTTGTTTTTATTCATAATATCTATATGTATTTGACACGTTCAGTTAACATATTTAAAAAACATCTCCCTAAGTCAACTACTCTAAAGAAATAAGATAACATTTCTTGAGTGCAGCTAAAACAGTTAACAGTAGAAATGTGAATTCATTTTTATATCTTTGTGCATAACAATACACTTTATTCTTTTCTATATCTCTTCATTTAGTCCATTGCATTTGTACCTGTATTATTTTACTCTAGTGACCATTTAAAGATTTATAGATACCTTTACATTATATGTATTCTTTCTAAAATATAAATAATAATACATTAACTATATTCAACCATTGTGCTAATAATTATATTTAATTGCATTTACTGATCACCCATAACAATAATGCCACCATGTGGTTTAGGGATCAGCATGGGGAAAAAAACGAATGCTATACGTGACTGACAGTTGCTAAGACATGCAGTGCATTGGAGTTTGCTGTTTGCTGTGCATGGTACTAACAGGCCTATTCTGTCCCACTATCATGACAACTATTTTAGATGCATGTTGGTCCATCTCACACCATTTAAAATCGTGGTGTTCCATTGCACTGTGTGCGTTAGATTTACCCCTCGGGATAAATGAAATGCAACTGAATTGAATGGCTGATCCCCTTCTCACCACCAGGTGGTGTTAATGTTTGGACAACTCTGTGTAGTCAATTAGAATTACACATAGATAAGCTATCTCTCTACTGTAAAGGTGCTTTATCGTCCAGTGTCTACTGTATTAGTGGATGATTCCTTCAAACCTACGCATTCTGTGTTTGCTGCATGGCCTTTTGGCCCTTCAAATGTATCGAGGTCTAATATATATGACTAATATATATGTTTTCTACATTATAAAGATGATTATGTTGGTGTTGATGTGTAGTTCTGTCATACTGTATATTTTACAAATACCCTAAAAGATATATAATGTCAATCAGCATGCTTAGCTGCTGATGGAAAGACAGAGATATATGTCTTCTAAGGTGATTTACTGCATGTACACTTGACATTTGTCCAGAAAAACCAACATCAACGTCAGAGCCAAATGTACTATAAAATACAGATGTTTTCTCTTTTTGTTCATTAAGGCTCATTGTCTTATCTAATTCCCTGAAGCAGTTCTCATCGAATAAAATTAACTGAGCTGGGATAAAATGAAACTAATGATCCACTTTAAAGCTGATTAGATTTGGGATTTGACCCCAAGGTGCGACCTTATTTCTTGCCACCTCTGAGTAAATGTCAACTCAGCAAGCCAGTTAATTTTATACAATCCTAGAAGCTGAAATATTAGAAAATACAATAGTTGTAAATGTTGCTTACTGTTATAGTGTTAAGAAACAAGCAAAGGTGAATGCGTTGATAAGCAGACTAGCTGCCACTGGGCCCCCTAAGGGGAAAAACACGTTTTCAGAGGCATCTACCAAACCAATCTATATCTGTCCAGTTTCCCCTTCCTGCTTTGCACATGTCACATCCTGTCATGTCAAAACCTTGATAACAGTATCTCATTGTGCCTTCTGCTGTTCGTCTGACATACTCTGCTGACTCTTTAACTTCATTGACTGGTCACACAGTCCTGTAAATGTACTTAAAATGATTAATCGATACCTGATTAATCGGTCAGTGAATTAAAAACAGCACCATCAGCATATATTTACATAACCACACAATACATTTCAAGCAAAGGTAATAATAATAATAATAATAATAATAAAAAGTCAGGTTCATAGCCCATAGCTTATTGGTTATTGGAGGTTTTATTAAAATGTCTGCACAAGATCCTGAGAGGAAATTATGCTAAGGTGTACGATTTATCCTCAAGGCTAGAGAAAAGTATTGGCAATTAATATATTTTTAGATATTTATTTTTCTTTTCAGTTTCTGCTTTTATTTAGATTTTACTGCGTTTTTTTTTTTTTATTAAAAAAGCAAATAAAGGCATCGAACCACGCTCCTCACGCAGCAGCTCCGTGGCTGTGACAGCAGGAGGCAGACTCGCCGTGTGTGCAGAATCCGCAGGCAGCGCACGGCGTCGGGAGCGCGCACGGTGGGGGCTGCTGTTGCTATGATGCAATGGCGACTGCGCCGTGGGAAGCGAGCGAGGAGTTGAATGAGTTGTCTCCACAGTTGAAGTGAAGCAGCAGACCTATCAGCAGCAGCAGCAGCAGCAGCCAGGACACCGCCAGCGTTCAGGGACGGACAGGGCCCCGTCCGCCCTGCCGCCCTGCGTGGGAACACGCAGCCAGGTGCGCCCGCTAGCCTCGCGGCTAGCCGTGCCATGACGCGCGGAGAGATTCCTCACACATCTGTGCGACGTTGCAGCGCGAAGGGAGACGCACCAACACCCTGTTTGCCCCCTCGAGCCGCAACCAAGTGAGGACGGGCTGTTTCTCCTACGACCCCCCCTCTGGTGCCACTGTCCTCCTCAGCGGATACCGAGTGGACCTACTCGTGCGTGGAGTTGGGCCACCATGGCAGAACGAACCTCAGCCGGGTTTCTGACGATGATGCTGGAGCCCACGCCGGCTGTCGCTATGACCCTGCCGGCGGAGGTCCGGGAGAAGCTGGCGGAGCTGGAGCTGGAGCTCTCCGAAGGTAAGCAGGGCGGACAAAGCTGCTTCCCCAGGAGGAGGCTTACCCGCATGCATCTATACCGACACGCGTGTATGACAGCTCCAGAACCACCGCCCTTTATCCAGGCTCCGTGGCTCACGCTTGACAACATGCCAGCATCACCGAAGACGATCTACTGCGACCGGCCAAGCACAACTTGTGCTGTAGTTCTCTCCTCACGGCTGTGAACGGCAGCACAGTAAAGTGCACTAGAAGCCTCTGGGTAATAGGCTGCACGGTTTTGTTCCCAGTAAAAACGAACTGTCCGCCTCGTCCTGGGGGGTTTAGGTAGCAACTCTAATCAGATGACTGTCGGCCCCAGTGTTAACAGCTGAGCCGACACACCCAAGCTGCTCTTATGTGACTCTGGTCTTCACACAGCTAACCAGCACAACTGTATGGAAACAGAAAGAAGGACCACAGAAGCAAAACGGCTTAAATCTCTCCACTAAACTTTGCGCAACATGCTGCACGCTCGGGTTTTTCTGATCCAGCTGTTCTGTACACGTATATGTGTAGGAGTTCATGTTCACGTTACCAGTGTTCTCAGCTTGACCTCCCATGTGTAAACTTCAGCACAATGGAGCAAAGAGGAATTCCTGCGCAGGGAGATTCTACTAGGTCTATAAAACGTGTTTCTTAGCTGTGTTTCTGTGTAGATACCTAATGGAAATTAATGGAAACATTAAGTATTTATCTGTTCGAAGAACAAATCAAAAGGATTTGTTATGCTGCCCGTTGTTCAAAAAAAGTGGAAATAGATGCAGCAGCAGAGTCGAGACAGTTTAACTGTTTCGCTTTGTAAAAATAAAACATCCTTTCCTTTATTTTCCGTCCTGTTGCGGAAAACGCCCTGCGTGATTGTAAATAAGTTGTACAGGTGCTATAACGACTGTTAACTGCGCTCATCCAGCAGCTCACTGTGTAAATAAAGCCGGGCCCATCCTTCTGTTGAGCTGATACTGTAAATAATGAAGACTGTGCTTGGTTTTCACAAAGCTCTTCTATTGTTTTTTCTTTGTGTGACTTCAGTGCGACTCATTGTTCAGCTGTGCTGCTTTGGTTGAGCTGTTCTCACATGGTAAACTTAGCTGAGCTGAGGCAAAGTCGTACTAATTAATGACCCACATTAGCTCTGATTGGATTTGGGATTTGACCCCAGGGTGTGACCCTGTTTCAATCAACCGGTGACAAAACACCAGCTCAACAGGCTTGTAAGTGTAGTCTTAGGCTGTGAAATTCTCTGCTGCATCAAAGCCTGCATTCAGTCCTTTCTTTGTAGCTTTCTGTTGGAGTTGGAACAGAAAGGCACATTAACTGAGGCCACTAATGGGACGGACTGTTTCCAGGAGCAGTTATGCAGCCAATCTATATCTGTCCAGTTTCCTCTTCCTGTTCTCCACATGTCACATCCTGCCATGTTGGGGCCTTGATAGCAGTGTTTCCCTGACTGTTCTACGGCTTTTCTCTACGGCTTTTCGCCTTCGCTGATGTCTACTCCGACTCTCTCTCCTTTTTTTTCTGACTTTTCCTGATCTCTGTTTGACCTCAGTTTTCTCTGCGATCAAAGACGAGTTGTCATTCTCTTGCAGGTAAAAATAAACCCGCCTTGTTTTTCATCGCTCTCAAATCTTCTTCTCGAGTGCCACTGTGAACTTTTCACCTCTTGATGATCATGCCCTTCGGTTGCATCCTGTATCAGGATAGAATAGAAGATGTGTTTTATTGGAAGGAGATGAGACCATGGGAATCCTGCAGGTTTCCTATCTTTCTCAATGACTTCTCACAGGGATTTACTGTCAGGCCTATCTTACCCCGCAGAGAGACACGTCTCCACTTTAAATACGTGCGAGTGCGCCAGTAGGTGTGTGTGTGTGAGAAAACTGTTTTATTCATTGTTACGGCCCTTGGCCTTTTGTGTTTTATTTCTTTTCCTTAACAGGGTAAAACTGCAGGCAAATTCATGGTGTCCCAGCCCCCTCCTCAGATTGGTGGATCACTTCTGTTTCTGTCGTCCACCAACCACCTGAAGCCCAGTCACCTGGTCCAAGCCTCCTTCCAGATTGGTCTGGCACGTGCAGGCTTACCCAATCCGACGCATGGGAACAACTACAGGCCTTATAAAAGCGCTGCAGAAGCTCACCCAAAGGGCGGCTGCATAGTAGAGAGCAGTGCGCCTCTGGGCTGGATAGGAGACTTTGGTGTATTGGGTTTTGTGCTGGGATAGAGAAAACTGTGTATAGATAGGTCTGGTTTCTATTTGTGTAAAACCTGATGTTGGAGGTGTGGAGAAAGGCAACCGGATTTGTTTTGTTTTCCTCACCTGCTTGTTTCTTTGATTTAGTATGGCCTAGTACCTCCCAAACCTGTTTCTGTTGCTGTTGTGTATATTGGGATTATTAAATGTCCATGATTATTGTACCTTGTGGTTGTTTATATTTTTTCCCCGGTTTTTGTGTTACTTCCCCAAACCTAGCACGGGTCGTAACATAAGTGGGGGCTCGTCCGGGATCCACAACTCATTCACCCTGGTTGTGGTCTCTGTGTGTGTACTGGGGTAACTTGTCGTTTTGTAATAAGTATAACATTGGAGATCATGTTTTCGTTAAAGGAGTTTATAGACAAACCAACGGTTGACCAGGTCGATGCCTGTAAAAAGTGTGACTTATTGCAAATTGCTAACCATTTTGGTATTCCTGTTTCTAAGCAGATTGTGAAGAAAGAGGTGAAAAGCATCGTAGTAGATAAGCTGGTGGAGTTGGGGGTTTTGATGTTGCCAGTAGCTGAAGGTGTCCCTGAGGGTGATGCCCAGGGGGTTGGTAACGTAAAGGGAGACGTGGATGCAAGTGACGGAGAGGGACGTGGCAGTGAGACAGAACCAGAGGTAGGTGGCCGAGTGATAACCCCGGTCACTCTCCCTCGATATGATCCGCTCTCCCTCTCCTCCAAAGGAACGCCGGCTGATGCACGGCTGAGAGTGCGTCTTGCCCGGCTTGAGATGGAAGCCCGGGAAAAGGTGCAAGCTCGTCAATCCCAGTTCGAACTGGAGATTCGTAAATTAGAAATTGAAGCTGACACAAAGGTTCGGCTTAGAAAATTAGAACTAGATTCCCAAGCTCCGCGGCACCCTGTTGATTCTGCTGGAGCCGGCTCTCCCTCGTCCACTACTACCCCTTCTTTAAACTTTGATCTGACCAAGTATATACCACTGGTGCCAAATTTTAGAGAATCTGAAGTGGATTCGTATTTCGCTGCATTTGAACGAATTGCTAGTGCTTTAACCTGGCCTCGAGAGATATGGGCTCTTCTACTGCAATGCAAGCTGCAGGGGAAAGCTCAGGAGGTTCTAGCTGCCCTGTCACTGGAGGACAGTTTAGACTACGACCTAGTTAAAAGTTCCATATTACAGACATATGAGTTGGTTCCAGAGGCTTACCGACAAAGGTTCAGAAGCTTAAAGAAACCAGCCAACAAAACATATGTTGAGTTCGCTAGGGAAAAGGCGATGCTTTTTGATAAGTGGAGTGCCGCTTCTAAAGCTTTAGATTTTGTGTCCCTAAAGGAACTTATGTTGTTGGAAGAGTTCAAAAGATGTCTGCCTGAGAGGGTGGTGACATATTTAAATGAACAGAAAGTAGAGACCCTGAACAAGGCAGCAATGCTAGTGGATGAATACGTGTTGACCCACAAAGTTACTTTTAGTGCGCCCAGCGAAAAGGCTAAGCTGTTATCACCGTTACAGGCTAAAACTGGCCTAAAAGAGACTAGAGAGTGTTTTTACTGCCACAAGCCTGGACATGTTATTGCTGACTGTTTGACCTTGAAAAGAAAGGAGAAGTTCTCTGAAAGACAGCCAAAGAGTGTTGCTTTCCTCAAGTCTGAGAGACTACAACTTGAGGAAGGGAGCACTGTAGATCCCATGTTCAAGCCGTTTATATTCAGTGGCTATGTGTCCTTAGCTGGGGATCCTGCTAATCGTGCGCTGGTGTCCATATTAAGGGATACGGGGGCATCACAGTCTCTGATTGTAGCTAAAGCGCTGCCATTTTCTGAGAGATCAGGATGTGACTATAGTGTGGTAATCCAAGGTGTGGGGATGAGATTAACTCCCAGACCAGTACACATGGTACATGTAGAGTCCGACCTCGTTAGTGGGGTTTTCCCCGTGGCAGTTTGTCCTTCTTTGCCGATAAAAAGTGTTGTCATGCTTATGGGCAATGACATAGCTGGTGGAAAAATAGTTCCTAGCTTAGAGGTTTTAAATAACTTGTCACCGAGTGACGTGGTGGAAGCTGGGATGCCACCAACTGAGGGGTACCCAGCATGTGTGTTAACTCGTGCTCAGTCACAGAAAGATTCTAACCTCACGCTTGTTGATACAGTGGTTGGTTCTATTCTTGCAGGCAACGGCCCCGCTGTTCATGCGCACAGGGGATGCAGGCACGCCCCTCTTGGTGATGGAGAGGACAGGCCATCAGCTCCACTACCAGAGGGGATATTCCCCATCACCTGTGAGCAGCTCCGGGTTGCACAGGAGGAAGACTCCACATTACAACCATGTTATCTCGGAGTGGTGAGTGCTGACACTGACAAAGGCCAGAGTGGAAGGTATATCAAGGAGCATGGTATTTTGATGCGCACATGGTTTCCGAAACATGCAAATGGTGCTGACTGGAGTGTGGTAAAACAGATAGTCATTCCTTTCATTTACCGACACCAAGTGTTGTCTGTGGCACATGAAGGTCAGTGGTCTGGTCACCTAGGCATCAACAAAACTTATCAGCTAATTTTAAAACATTTCTTCTGGCCCGGGTTAAAACGAGATGTAGCCCGTTTCTGTCGTAGTTGTCATGTTTGTCAGCTGGTTGGGAAACCAAACAGGCCCATTCCTTCTGCTCCACTGTATCCCATCCCAGTAGTGGAACAGCCCTTTGAGAGGGTCATTGTGGATTGTGTGGGCCCATTACCCCGAACTAAGTCTGGTCACCAGTATTTACTAACCATTATGTGTACAGCAACCCGGTTTCCGGAAGCAGTGCCACTGCGAAGAATTACTGCCACAAATGTGGTAAAAGCACTTACACAGTTCTTTTCACTTTTTGGACTACCGAAGGTCATACAAACTGACCAGGGAACTAATTTTCAATCAAGGATTTTTAAACAAGTGGTGCAAACCTTACATGTAAAGCACATAGTCTCCAGTGCTTATCACCCAGAGTCGCAGGGGGCACTAGAGCGCTGGCACCAAACTTTAAAAGCTATGCTTAGAAAGTATTGTCTGGAGACAGGGAAGAACTGGGACGAAGGCATCCCATTCCTCTTGTTCTCAGCACGTGAAGCAGTTCAAGAATCACTAGGGTTTAGTCCGGCAGAACTTGTTTTTGGTCACACTCCCCGTGGACCACTGAGAGCTTTAAAAGAGCAAATCTTGCAGAACTCAGAGAGTCCAGCAAGAAAAGTGACTGATTATGTTCAACAGATGCGTAAACGGTTAACCCATGCTAATAAGTTAGCAAAAGAGTGTTTAGCCAAGACGCAGAGTGTTATGAAGAGACGTTATGATGTAACCAGCATCAAACGTGAGTTCCAAGCTGGAGATGAGGTGCTGGTATTGTTACCAATACCCGGCTCTGCGCTCTCCACTAAATACTCTGGACCATATAAAGTGATTGGGCGTGTTAATGAGTATAACTACATTTTGGAAACTCCCGACAGACGGCGCAAGTCTAGGGTGTGTCATATAAACATGCTAAAACTATATCATACCAGGGTCACAGGTGGGAAACCTCTTGCTCCAGTACTGGCTGTTACTGAGCATGTAAGCACACACGGTGAAAGGGAAACTCTGGAGGAGGATGGTTTACAAATGCGGGGTGCCACTAGCCCCAGTGCCCGTCTCCTCAATTCTGAGATGCTGTGTGCTTTACCCAAGAAACTTACTCATCTTTCCCCGTCTCAGCAGAGTGACCTGCTAAAGTTAGTGGATACATATAGGTGTCTTTTCAGTGATGTGCCCACTCAGACCAACATTTTGAAACATGACATTGAGGTTCAATCTGTCAAACCCATAAAACAGCACCCTTATCGAGTTAATACTATTAAGCGTGGACTCATGAGACAAGAAACAGATTATCTATTACAGCATGGTTTTGCCAAACCCAGTATGAGCGCCTGGAGCTCACCCTGCCTGCTTGGGGTGAAGCCAGATGGCTCTTCTCGTTTTATTACAGACTATCGCAAGGTGAATGCTGTTACAGTACCTGACTCCTACCCATTGCCACGGATGGAGGACTGTGTAGACAATGTTGGTAGTGCTCAGTATGTGACCAAACTGGATTTATTAAAAGGCTATTGGCAGGTACCGCTGACTGATCGTGCCTCTGACATCTCTGCTTTTGTGACTCCTGACCGATTTTTACAATATACCGTAATGGCTTTTGGCATGTGTAACGCTCCTGCTACTTTTCAACGCCTCATTAATGTAGTTTTAGCTGATGTACCAAACTGTAGTGCCTACTTAGATGATCTTCTGGTTTATACCAGCACTTGGCAAGAGCAGTTGGATAGCTTACACTTAGTATTCGCTAAGTTAGCAATGGCTTCGCTAACGCTTAACCTTGCTAAATGTGAGTTTGGGAAAGCAACTGTGACATTCTTAGGGAAACAGGTGGGACAGGGAAGGGTAAAACCAGCTGAGGGGAAAATATCTGCCATCATTGAGTACCCTGCACCTAACTCTCGGCGTGAGTTGCGGCGATTCTTAGGAATGGCCGGATATTATCGCTGTTTCTGTAAGAATTTTTCTTCTGTAGTGCAGCCCTTGACTGCATTACTCAGTCCAAAGGTGGCTTTTACTTGGACCCAAGATTGCCAGACGGCCTTCGATTGTGTTAAAACCCTCCTTTGCCACACTCCGGTCCTTGCCGCTCCTAATGTGACACAGCCCTTTAAGTTAGAAGTAGACGCCAGTGCTGTGGGGGTTGGCGCTGTGCTCCTACAGGAGGATGATCAAGGTGTAGATCACCCAATAGCATACTTCTCCCGCAAGTTCAACCGGCACCAAGAAAACTATTCTGTTATTGAGAAAGAAACTCTGGCCTTGTTGTTAGCCCTACAGCACTTCGAGGTATATGTGGGGTCCTCCTCCTCTCCTGTGATTGTTTACACCGATCACAATCCGCTAACGTTTCTTTCACAAATGTACAATCACAATCAACGCCTCATGAGGTGGGCCATGTTGGTGCAAGATTTTAAGTTGGACATTAGACATAAAAAAGGTACTGAAAATGTCATGGCAGATGCATTATCCCGTGTTTGACATGTAGAGGGTTGGTCGAAGGCAAAGCCTGCTGGGTTGTGTCTTATGGGGGGGAGTGTTACGGCCCTTGGCCTTTTGTGTTTTATTTCTTTTCCTTAACAGGGTAAAACTGCAGGCAAATTCATGGTGTCCCAGCCCCCTCCTCAGATTGGTGGATCACTTCTGTTTCTGTCGTCCACCAACCACCTGAAGCCCAGTCACCTGGTCCAAGCCTCCTTCCAGATTGGTCTGGCACGTGCAGGCTTACCCAATCCGACGCATGGGAACAACTACAGGCCTTATAAAAGCGCTGCAGAAGCTCACCCAAAGGGCGGCTGCATAGTAGAGAGCAGTGCGCCTCTGGGCTGGATAGGAGACTTTGGTGTATTGGGTTTTGTGCTGGGATAGAGAAAACTGTGTATAGATAGGTCTGGTTTCTATTTGTGTAAAACCTGATGTTGGAGGTGTGGAGAAAGGCAACCGGATTTGTTTTGTTTTCCTCACCTGCTTGTTTCTTTGATTTAGTATGGCCTAGTACCTCCCAAACCTGTTTCTGTTGCTGTTGTGTATATTGGGATTATTAAATGTCCATGATTATTGTACCTTGTGGTTGTTTATATTTTTTCCCCGGTTTTTGTGTTACTTCCCCAAACCTAGCACGGGTCGTAACATCATGAAGTAGAATAGATGTGTCAGGTATGTTTTCCTAGCTGCAGCCACTGAGTTGGCCCACAGAATATGAAGACTTTGAGACAGTCCAGCAGCTCTGCTAAGATTCCAGCATCAGCAGCTTAAGCCTGCTGATGTGTGAAATAAACAGTCTGCGCTCTTATTGTGATGATGCCAAATAGCGTTTTCGCTAGAGATGGATCTTCATGCGTTTGTTTTGCAGTGTTTTGCTGTCTTACATGTTTCCTGAGTCTCCTTAGTACATCCTCAGGTGAGGTCTTATGGTAATGACGGCTAAGCCAAGTCACTCTTTCTTTGTCACTTACTGTGCTTTTAGGTTTGTCTCCAGCTTACAGTCCAATCTGTTATTCAATGGGTCTATTGTTATAAAATTTGAAGCCACTTAATTGTGCAGACTTGTACTCAAGACGCAGGATTACTAAATAATCTGGATTTCTGCACAACTGCATGTTGAAAATCAACTTAAAGTGAGTAAAAAAGTTGTTCCAGGCATCAAAGTTCCCTTTACTGGAGGAATACTTTATGGGATCATCCTTATTCAGTCTGGTTTTCGTTTCCTCTAAATTACGCCTGTCCGCTTCCCCATGATTCAAGTTATTGAATTTATCTAAAATACCAGTAGACCTGTTACACCAGGGGTCATAAAGCAAAAACCCTTCTGTGCCAGATTGTGTGGGCAGTAACAATGCATGCCCCTAACTGTCACCACACTCAAATTCAATTGATGATAAGTCTGAATGAGACTGGTGCATGTAAATATGTGACAAGTAGGAGAATAAGGACCAGAGATGAATTTAATAGAAAATATTGTGACGTAACCAAAAGTGTTCAAATGTTGGCAGAAAATGTTCTGGATCTCATCATTTGTAGCAAGGGGTTGAATGAAAACATATGTTTAGGAGCGTTTTGCTGGTGAAGTTATCAAGCCAGGTGGCAATTCTGCTTTGTGAGACATGTTGCTGTGGCTTTTTCTAGCAACGCTCCTTCTTCTGTATTGTACACATCCTAGTTATTGGAAAGCACTTGTGTTATTTCTCAGCTGACCTAGATGCAGATGAGTGGTCAAAGGATGCTCCGTAAAGGAGGGCAAGAAGATGGATGATCCCCATTATCTCCTGCCGGGAGGAAAGCGAGGGAGAGACGTGTCTGCTGAGTAATTCGTAGTCTCACTCTGTCATTCCCTGGTTTTCGTCCCTCCTCCTCTGTTTGCACTCTAAACCCTCTGATTACAAAGTCATTTTTAGTCCAGTGCGGGTGTTTGCAGCAAAACTGCCAGACCCCTGGCCGGTCGCTGTGGTTGTTTTGGGTGCTCCCATTCAGCAAACATTTACAGAGGAGCACAGTGGGGGTTTGGTGCTGTCTGGCTTGTTTGGATTCATGGAAAGCTGTTGTAGGTTTGAGGTGTGAAAGAAGCCAGTAGAAAAACTTTATCTTATATTTTTTATATTTGAATGATCTTTAAGTACATAATGGCAGTGTTAACAACTATTACACAGCTTGTCCAGTCAGTTTAATGAGACTCACCTGTTCATGGTCTTATCTATATCCTATTCTCTGCTGCTGCCAATGACCCTATTTCCCTGTGGAGATCATTAAAGTTTCACCTTATCTAATGATTCAGATAAGGTGAAACTTTGCTCACTGTAACCCTGTAAAAAGAAGGGACCAGGCAGCAGGCTCTGATAACTGTAGTAATAAAATTTACACACATGGTCATCCACCCCTGGCGCCAAGGAAACGATGTGGTGCTATAATCAGTGGTGTAGATCTGATTAGTTTTAATGGCGATAATCCAACGGTTACTCAAAACATTTTATAATATTTCTGAAGCCATTAGGACTTTCTGTAAATGTACAGCTGTGGTGTCTTGAGTTTAAACCATGACCCAGTTTGGATTTTCTTTCTGCCTGAGAAGTCACCAGCTGCAGCTCATGTCACAGTCATAACTAGTACCTCGACTCACTGCATATGTGAATTTGATTTTTAAAGGTTTATGACGTTTTCCTAAACTGTTTGGCCACTGAAGACATGCTTTTGTCAGGCATGGATTTACACCCAACAGTAGCACCTTAGAATAATGTATTTTATAGACCTATTATACTAAGTCTGGGTCTGTGTACTAAGGTTCGTGAGTAGCTTCAGTGGCCAGCAGTTTTATGGAACATTCTTTTGGAAAATATGAGTGTAGAGGAAACCGTAGTGAGTTGGCCTGCAGAATATAAGGAAAGACCACTCGGTGAGGGGAAGGACTGCTTTCAGGGATCCTGACTCCTTTCTTTCTGTGTCCACTTACGCCCTCCGCCAACTCATGAAGAAAGATCCACTGGGCTCAGTGAGTTCAGCCTATTGTTGAGCTAAAACAATAATTTGTTAGGTGTAGAACCACATTGTGCATTAGGAGCTTTGAGAACTTGCAGGATTTAGGGCGATCTAGAGGACTTTGCACCTGGCTGCTGGTTAGCTCTGTAATATAATCCAAAACAAAATAATGTTGAGCCTTGGAGTGAGCCAGCGAGACCTTTATGTTGTACCCCAGTTATGGAGGAGTCTATAGAATGTGGATGATCATAAGTATATTAGAAAATCACGGTGTGCTTTTACGTCTGTCTCACCACAGACATCAGCTTAAAGGGGCCACTCAGGAAGTACTTGGAGTAAATGAAACTTGATTGACATGTTGTACATTTCATCATCCCACTCCAATCTGTACCCTTTGTTATCTGTGGAAAGCAGCTATGAAATGAATACAATGTTATGACAAGAAAAGCCAAATAAATGTTGAATAAGTTCCTCCTGCATTTTTGAAATGTCTGAGAAATGGCTTCAGCCACATAATCAGATCGGTTGCTCCATGTGCTAGATAAAACTAGATCCAGACAGGTTTATAACATTGTCTCTTTCTTGCTAATTCCTTCCATATGAATTGCTCTAATTCTTCCTGCTCTCACTCAATATTCATTCTGTAGAAATCATGGATTAAATTGCCTCAACTGTTGTGAAGGCTGCAGCCTTTTATTTAGCTGTGAAACTTCTGAACCAGTCAATAACTTCATCTCCTGAACACTTTTGCTGTATTGGACGGGGTTAAAGGTTGTCAAACTAATGATAAAGGCCTGCACGTGTGAAAACACGAGAGGCATCACGAGACGCACGATAAACCATCATGAGCTTCACGATGATCTTATCATCTGCCAGATCAGTCAGGGGGCGATGATGATACTGCTCTTTAGATTCGCTAAGGAGAGAGGTTGCGGCATTTAATTAAAGCTGTATTTCAATCTGTGGAGGCAGTGTAATCATGTCCTGGTCAGCACCGTCGTCACCTATTAGCCTGTCTTGACCTTCTCCTTCCAGGAGCTAGTGCAGGTCAGGCTGCACAGCCTGACAGGACCATGTGGAGCACAGCGAACCTAGCTGCATCAGCAGCTGGCCAACAAACAGCTCTCAGTGAAAGTATGCAGGACTTTGAATATACAGCAGTTCTAACTAGTAGATGACCATCAAGAGGCTTTGAATAGTTGTGCTCGTTCACTCAGTGTGTAGCCCTGCTCAGGTTTGATGCGCATGTTAAATACAGTCAGATCCTTTTGAAGCAGCAGCAGCAGGCTGCATTGTGAACTTTTCTGGCGGAAGACAAACACACGGAAAATGTCTGGAATGTGCTTTGACCTATCAGCTTAACCGTGAGGAGAGGGTTTCTAACACCCACCACTGCTGGGGGGGATCAGCTACACACAGCAAACACACACAGAGTTCACCAGGTTGTCCCTACCTTCCAAAAGAACAAGGCCACGTTTCCGCTGTCCCTTTGCCTCGTTCCCTGAGGTGTCCCAGTAAAATATGAGCGAGATGAAACAAGAAAAATGAAGTGATGTTTTTTTTTTTTTTGTGGGACTAAAGCCAGGCTTTTTTTAGATTTAGAACTTAACTTGGCAGACTCCGTTCACGTAGCAGAAAATGTTTTTCCAGCCTGTGTGATCTCAGCTGCAGACAGTTTTAGGTGAGCTCTGACGGCGTTGCTCTCCAGAGACGTTTGCTCGTGTGTTGTTTAGCATGTACCCGTAGCCTGGAAGAGCGAGGCGACGCGAAGTGAGAGCATGTTGAGACTGCATTTAAAACACCTAAGGCATAACCGACAAACTGCAGAGGCCCGTTCAGCATTTAATACTTACTAATTTCATACCTTGTAAATCACCTTTTCTATGAGACTCTCCTCTCTGAGTTCATGCTTGGTGCTGCATTCTTCATCTAGTGCATATACACTAATGCCAAGCGCCTTAGGTTAAAGAAATGCTTTGGGTTTATAATATGTACTTTTTGCAACAAAGCTGAGTCTGTACCATTAGTAGGAAATCTGACTAGTAGGTGTGGGCGATACTGATAAAACCATATTATGATATGTTGCCATATTTTGGGGGTTAAGAATGTACAAATGTAATTCAGAACATAATCAGTGATAGAAAATAAGGCCGGACATAAAAATGACAAGTTAGAACACGAACAATAATATCTTGCTTTTAATGTCGTCGCTTCATTTTGAAATGTTGGCCTTTTTCATGAGCAGCATGCCGGCATTGCTGTGGGTGCAGAATGCAAATCAAATGGGTCAAAACACACAAGAAGTCATATTGTATTAAACTGACTCAAACTGACTTTCATCCACCTCCTGGGCAACCACTGGACTCGCTGACGTAACTGTTTGCTTGCTTACAACCAGTCCTTTATGTTACACTGAGGCAATGTGTGAAATCCTTCCTGCTCTTATTTACTGTAAGATGAGAAATTGTGATCTGACATCACTAAAATCTGGGCCAAAAGACCTTTGGCGCACTTGACCTGACCTCCTCTCTGAATGTTAGTTACTTGGAAAGTTAATGTCAGTCCACCAGACTCCGTTATCCCACTGTTGTTAGGAAGAGATAACTACCAGCATATGTACATTTCTGTCCATTTGCCCTGCTTTCATTGTCTTTTATAGTCAGGTGGGAATTACTATCCGAGGAGATTGCATCTAATTTTCATTCCCGAGTAATGATGTATGAAAGTACTTTCTCATACTTAGAGTTCAAAGTCTGAAGTAATCACAGTGATGTTGTTTCTGGCACTGGCATTAACACAGATGTTTTGACTGATAAGAAGTTCAGAGAGGAGCTTTACTTTTATTTAGACTGTAAGCCCAACCAAACTTACAACCAGCACACAGATGACAACAACCTGTTTTTTTTTTTTTTGCTGACCTCTTTGTAAGAGTCATGGAATGATAAACGCAAAATGAATGAATGCTAATGATCTGGTCATTGCATTTTTGCAGTTTTGCAGCTTGTCAACACACTGTGGAGATATTGAATAACCTTTTTACACAGCGATACTTGTGGAATCCCAGACGCTCAGGAAAGAACAATGACACAGATACAACTTATGTTGAGCTGTAATCTAATATACAACACACACCACGTCACATCCCTGTGCTCTTACTCACAACATTCTTGAGCCACAGGCCTTTGCAATCTGTCAGCTTGCCCCGTGATGACAGTTGTAACTCAGTTGTTATCTCTTATTCTGGGCCTTCGTCTTTCACCAAGAAAAAACTTTAAAATATGTCTTATATCTTTATGATGTAAGCTTATGATAAAACATTAATTGTCAATACAATGAACCTAAATGTTCTGCACATTTGCTGGGTTCACTGACTCCTCCCCTTCTGCCATAAGCAGAGAGACGCAGTCAAGTCTGAAATGCCAGCAAGTGGCAGATAACTGCTGGCAGACCCCCCGTGTGTGTCATGCTCTCGATCACACGCACACGCACACGCACACGCGAGTGCTACCGTTCTCCTGGGGCGCACTGCTCCAGCCTTCTCGCTAATTGACAACTGTGTGGCGTGTGTATGGGAGTGAAAAAGCCTTGTGACCTGAAAATCAGAACTAACTCACAGCAGAGTTTCTGCTTCCTGGTCCCGTCCTTGTTATTTAATTCGCGCAGCCAAGTTGAATTCAATTGTACTGTTGTTGTGTTCAGCCAGGGACTATATTTAGCAACGAGACATTAAATCACAGTACACTGGGGACCAGGTGACTCTTTAATGTTGAGTGAACTGTGTCTGATGAAGATCAATATGTCTATTGATGAGAAGCATTTACAAAACAGAGACTGTCCTGCAATGGAGGAACCACACCAGCTATATTTATTGCTGAACCTTTAAACTGGTTTCCCTCCTGTTCTTTTTGTGTTACGTCTGAATATTTAGTCCGTTCTCTCTTCAAATGGAGTCCTGTCGTGTTGACCAAGCGAGGCAGCTGAAAGCGTACTGAAAAATGAAAAGGCCAGTGAGGGAAAATGGTCTGTTTCTTTTTACGGATGGCATGCCTTTCAAGTCCACTCCAGCTTGCAAGTTTGCCTGGTTTTCTGAGGTTAAAGTCAGTCCTTCCAAGTCAAATCCATAAAGAGGGTTGTATTTACATGTCTGTGTCCAAAGGGTCATGCGAAGGGGAAGAAAAAAGGGAGGAAGACAAGAGGAGTAGGAGCAACATGAAGCTGGATTTAAATGTTCCCTTACACAGAGACAGCTGGAGTATATCAGACCTTGGGGAAATCAGCATTTGCCAGTTTAGCATGATTGTAGCTGAGGCAGTGAGTACTTTGGTGTAGAGCTTTAATGGTGTTGAAACAGATGCTGAAAATTAAGTCTGTATTCATAAACACTGGATTCTTATGAAACTGTCTGAAGCAATATAATGTTTTGCTTTTGTGGGAATTTGTAAACGTTGTTTGTCTTGTAGCTTTAAAATAATCGAGCTTTGCTCAGTAGTTGAAATAAATAATTTATTTATTAACATTGCAGCAAAGCGGAGCCCACATGTCTTATTCCCTTAGACTGCTGGAAATATTATGTGTAATGTCTGGCAGTGCATTCAACACTGAAAATAAATTGGAGGTTTTTAGGATTTTCTTGACGTTCTATGTTTTCATTCACTCAAAGTGCTGATAAAATTCCCTCTTTTTCCATAATCTTTCCAACATCTGAATGTGCTCCATGCATTGTCACGTTTTGAGTTGTGAACCGTTTACAGGCCTCAGCAGGGTCGTCCCCAAGGCCTTTGACCCCTGACCTACTACTTCTGAAGCTGCATCGTATCCCCTGAAGGTCACAGAGGACTGAGCAGTGACTCTGCTGCGTGTTTTTTCTTTGTTTTTTTTGTTTTTATGGGCATACACATATGCACCGATGTTCCTTCCCCCCTCTTGGGTCACAGCCTGTTAGTTGAGTTAAGCTGTGGGTTTGTCAGAGTAAGTACAAACGCAGACCCCTGTACTGGCCAGTGTGACTGTCCATTTACTATTATTCCCACTGCTGTTCTGTTGAGTGCAGTAGGTTGTAAAGCACTGAGATCTGCTCGGCCCAGTTAAATAATACTGTTGTAAGTTTGAGCCAGAGGTTGTTATTGTCTCAGGATCAGCTTTAATTGTTTTTGACGTATCAGCTCAAGTTGAACCCCACCCTTGAGAGTTTAAAACAGGTTCCATAAATAAGGGCTATTATGTCTGGTGCAACGAGGCTGGTATTTATTAATTGCATTTTTGGAGATGTTTATTTTAAAACAATATGTTACAAAAGTTCATGCATTCCTGTGGTGAGTTCATGACAAACCTTTGGCAAAATCCTTAAGAATGACCAATAATTCCTGAGGTTTGAATTTATTCTCTTCACCACCACTTGCATGTTGTTTACTGCTAGAGAACAGCTCACACAGCGCGCGGGTGTCAGTACTACTGTGGTATTACTTCACTGCCTTTGAAATGCACTATATTTCTGGCACTTATTAAGTTACTTACACATAATAAGCGTCAACCATCACTTGCCCCAAGCAGAGAACTTATGCTAGAAACATTTAGCCAATATTTGAATGTTTATATGCAACTTCAAATAATGAACTCCCAAAAGACATGCCAAAACTTTAATTTCCCTAGAGAGGCTGAGGTTTCAGATAGAGGCCGATTAGCCTCCAGTGTTGTTGGCAGACAGTTTCAGCTCGCTAGTGTTACTGAGCAAAACCCCTGTGAACATCATGGCAGCAGATTCTCACTGTCTCATCCCTCACATGTCCTGGAAGAACAGTGAGCAGCTCTGCTGCAGCCTGGTATGACGGCTCTCTGACTTTCAATTGTGGGCGTATTTGGAATGTGGGGCTGGAAAAAGGCCTGGCAGGGTTTGAGAAAAATGACAACAAGCATATTATTCAGTTGTTTTCCTCATGTATGGGGAAGCAGCATGGACTGGCGGAGTAGCTCAGGAAGCTGCTGGAATGAACCTGAGGCCGATGTCTGTTTGACAGACACCAGCAAACAAGCATTTGCTTGTTTTGATAGATTTACATAGATTGCTTTGTTTCCCTGCAACATGCATATTCTGTGTTACTTCTCTGCAGGTGGACCCCGAGGCTGTGAAGCAGCATGTTTCTTAGATTAGGTTTATACACAGTTAAACTCCAGGACGTTATGGGTTTTCCTGAGTCATTTTGCTGCATTTTATTGCCACATAGATGCTTTGGTATAGTTTACCGTCAATCCCTTTTTTTTCTTTATGTCGGTCTCACACACAGACTAAAAGGAGCATGAAGCTAATCTCACATTACCTTAGGCTGTAATCTTCTGTAGCTGTATGGGTTTGTTACTTTTTGTTCGCTTGTCAGATTCCTCTCTGACAAGCTCACTCAGGGGTTTGACCACTGACAACAACGCTTGAGGTTTCAGTGGGGAGGATATTGATTGAGCAGCTTTGTGCATGGAGACACAAAGCACGAGACAGACGAAGGGAAACAGAATAAAGCACGAGCTCCAAGAAAAGGAGCACAGTCATGTGAAAGTGAAGGACTGAAGGAGAGGAGATGCTGAGCGATGAATACAGATAATGTATTTACAGAACAAAGGATTAGAGTGTGAGCCATGAATAAAGATGGGGATGGTATCCATTTAATTTAATACAAAATTAACTCATTTTGTTATTATTCTTTACCTCCTGCAGGTAGACCTGTAAAGATCATGTTCTTTCAAAAGTGATAACCTTTTATGGATAAGGAAACAAAACCAAAGCATTTGGATAATATCCACCAACGCAGTCCTGACAGTTGAAGCAACTACTGAAGTCCATTTATTATGTGTGAAACTAAACAAATGATATGTGACTGTTAGTCCAGTATATCTCTGTGTGGATGTGTGCTGCTTACAATACTGAATATGTATTCACGAGGGGCTGGAAAACGTTCACAACTGAAAGACTGCGTTGTCTCTGTCCTACTAGTTGAGGCGCAGAGAACAACAACCTATGTTTAAGTTGCTTGCTGTGTATGTGTATTAGCAGAATTTGAATAGGATTCATATATGCCCACAACCATAAAAAAGGCAAATTAAACTGGAAAAACAAGACGTTGTGACGCATGAGGCTAAGAGAGAAAAATGCTTGGATTCATTGTATAAGTGCTTGTAAACGACTGTACATTGTGTATCAGTATATAACACAGTACTAGAATGATTTACAGGAGAGATTAGGTCACAAAACATAAAAGCATATTGTTGGTGTTAAAATTCTTTGTAGACTCAGACATTAAACTGAACAACATGCTTTTAATTTCACAATAACATTAACTTTCAGTGGTTTTATCAGCACAGATTCCGTACAACATCTGACACGAACACAGAATTACTGAACCACGTTCATGTCTGTTTTACAGATGTTGGGTCTCATATCACTTGTTACCTACTCAGTGAACCACCAGGTTACATGGGATTGCTGAGAATGTCTACTTTCACCCAGTCTCTGGTCATTTGAGCAGTGTTGTGTGCCTCCTGTCTCACCAAGTATCCTCCAGGAGCTGCTTTGTGTCAGTGCTGGGGGTGTGACTGAGCAGCCAAGTGTCCCCATCCCAGAAAGAGAACCTGCTCTTCACCTGCTTATCACTGTCTTCCCAAAGACATATTTCAAGTTTATGCAGAAGTGTGTGCGTGAATATATAATATGCGCCTACTCAAGCAAATGCGAAAGTGGATGATGTGTGTCCTGTGACTGTGGATTGGAATGTGTGTTGCATTAGCGTCTGGAAGCGAAGTACAGTCACGGGTCTGCAAGTGCCCCAGTCAGTCACACACTCCCTCCCTCCCTCCCTCTCTCCCTCTGTCTGTCTGTCTGTCTCCCTCGTTCTCTCCAGGAATTGAGCAGCTTACCTACAGGGGGAAGTAGGGATAACACCATCCTCTTTAGAATGATTGGTCTCCTGTCCTTGTTGAGACCTTCCTGAGGCCTAAACAACACAACAAATTTCATTCAACTCAAATTGTACCTCTTGAAATCGTCGTGTGTGTGTGTTATTAAACCTGAAATTCATTGCCGCTCTAACTTTGTGTAGAAATGAACTCAGGCTTTGCTGCAACTGAATCTCTTATTGGACGAGTTTGGCTATTGCCTGTTCGGATGGGAGGAAGTGCAGGAAAGGTTTTTCGGATGATGACTCTGCTGTGAGGGAACCAGTGTAAACAGTGTTATCATACAGGCTGCAGGAGGAAGTGTCCGTCATCAGCTGAGCAATCAAACCTCAGCTCTTTGTCATGCTGGTATTTCCAGCTGCTGGATGCTGGACCCAATTCCTTTATGTGAAAGTTGGATATTAAAGAGGTCTCGCGTTGATATGATGTGTGTGTGTGTGTGAGAGATTCTGCAAACATTTAATGTAACTTTTTGAAATGTATTTGTTTTGTTCTCAGATTGTAATTAAACCAAAGCGTACATTGTATGCAGCGTTTTAAATGTTTTTTTAGCCACTGATTGTTCGACCTTTTACCTCTTGAGTCATCTGTCCAGGTTGGCCTCATAGGTTCACTTTGTAGCTGATGGTGTATATTCACACGCTAAGGTCATATGTGACAGAAGCAGAGCTGCGGGGGTTTGGAGCTTCGGTGAGAGGCCAGTGGCTTCAAAAGAGCCTGTGGCCTGAGTGCTGACCTTTTGGGCTTCATGTATACTTCTGAGCTGGAAGCTGCATGCGTTTGAGTCATAGCTGGTGGACTAAAACTAAAGGTGCAGATGAGTAGAGGCAGCTTTGCTGCACCATCAAATTAACTAAAGGTCGTGGAGGTCACACCTGGCAGGCATATTGGCTTTATGGCATCAGCTTGTACACGAGGCTGGAGCAGAGAGAAGCTGCTCTGGATTAAAGTTATTGAATTCTGGATCATGGAAATTAATGGAACAGTGGTTTCATTAGGATCAAGAGCATAAAACGGTATTGCTCTGTCCTCCAACGGAGAAAAGGGGGCCAGGACAACAGTAGTTGTATTATAGCCTCTTACAGTCTTCCCTCATATCTTTCATTAAACCCATCCCAAACAAAAGACAGTTTCCATTTTCTCACTTCTAGCTCGAGGAGGTTGAGATGGAGGTTGGTATTCTGAAAGATGAGCCGAAGCTACGAAACTCCCTTCAGGACACCATGAGCACTGCCTCCCGTTTTAGAGGCAGCCTGTGAAAGAAGTGAAGGATAGACATACAGACAGACAGATGAAGAAATTCAAGAAGACACTGAATGAAAGGACGCAGTGGGAAGCTGAGAGAAAGACATGAAATAAAGCTCCCTGTCCCTGCTCAGTTGTATGAAGCAGATCTCCTGCTTTTACACTGATGACATTTAACACATCTGTGACCTCTGCTCGCATCTTGCCTCGCAGCATTGCACCATTCAGTACGGCAACCAGATGACTGATTTGCAAAACTATCCAGTGATGTAGTGCTTTTTCGCGCGAAGCCGTTCTCACCATACATGGTCACAGTGGATTATTTATGACCTACAGATAATGGAGGAAGGCTAGAATGGAGCTTTTTTTTTTTTTTTTTTTTTTCTGTATCAGATTTGAGGTCGGAACACATTGGGTTCGGTATTTCATTCTGGGCTAAATTGAATTTACAAGGCCAGGGTAAACAAGCAGAGCACCTCGTGTGCCAACGTGGTCAGTGTTACCTAAAACGTATCCACTATAAATAGCACTTAGTTCATTGATTAAACAAACCATGTAAAACCACTGTCACTGATCAAACAAAGGTGTTGGTGTGTTGACTCTCTGTAAGCTGCGCCAAGCTATGTGCACATTTGAGAAAACAATCTGAAGCTTTCACAGTATCTTCACTTGCTGTTCTTCCCCCCCCCCCCAGTATTTTGTCTGAGCTTTTCAAGGACTTCTCGTTAATGTCAGTTTAAAACATCATTTAGGGTTTGCTCGCTACCCTGGAAACAGCAATAAACACCAGCAGCTCATGAGAATCGCGTAATGTGATCAAAAGCCGACTGGATGGTTAAATGAATTGTTTTTTGCATAATGTTGCTCGGAACATTACTGTGAAATGATCTGTTTTTGAAGCACAAACAACACGGCTCAGTGTGAATACTGTGTCGGGCACAGCAGCCTGGTTATGTTCATGATGTGTATGTGTCTGGTGCACGTGCAGCCAGGTGTCTTTTCATCCGATCCTTTGTCTTTGTGTTTTCAGAGGGGGAGGGCAGACTCTTAGTGTGGTTTGTCTAAGCTGATAGTGGTAGACTGGCCATGACTTGTGTCCCCCACTTCCTGTGGGAGGCCCACAAACAGACGAACACACATTTACACGTTTGCGGTGTCTCCTGTCAGAGGGTCTTCATCTTGTCCCTTGTGTCATTCTCTTGTCTTCGCCGTTTGCTCTTCAAAGCTTGTTTTTTTGTTTGCACACTTACTTCTCCTCTGTTTTTCTTCCTTCCGCACGCTTACACACCCCTCGGTCTTCCTGCCTCCTGTGCTCTGTGCTCCGTGTCCAGTCCTATTCAAGTCTAGTTTCCTGTTGTAGTCGATGAAACACAGTTTTTCTGTTCCTGCACCAGACTGGCTGTATAACTGCTTCACCAGTCCCCTGGTCTTATAAGGGAATAACCCAGAGAGCTCTGGCTATTCGGAGAGATGTTTAACTGATGATTTATTGTAATGCCTACTCCTCTATCTCATCTCTGGAGGTTCATTTGGCCAGCGCATAGCACACCTTTATGGTCTGAGTCAGCATCTGTATTTATAAACGGCTGTGGGGTTGTGCTAACGATGCTCCCAGGTTTATTAATATGTACTACTATAAAATAGTCTTCATGAAAAACTGGAAACACGTCTTATTAAATAACCTGTTCAGCCATAGTATGGGATAAAAACTGAGTGGGAATTTGTACATTAACGATCCCTTAGCTACAGTTCATGTCAAGTCACCGTGTTGTGGTAACTGATCGCGTGTGAACAATGGGATGTATGTATGCTCATGTGCTTGTACTGATCAGTGCGTGTATACAGAACCTCTCAACCTTTTCCCCCAGCTGTGCATTAAACAATGCGTGTGGAAGCCTCTCTGGGGAGTGAGGCCAGACCATTGATCAGACAGCTCATTGCCGTAAACTAACTTGGCTGGTTCCACCCTTAACTAGAAGGACTCCAGGACAAACACACTGCTGGGCTCTCTGGTTCACAAAAACAAACACAACCCACCCACGCTGGAATCTGGAGTCAACGCTTGGCAGTGGGGCGAACGCTAGTGAAAATAGCGTAGACCCACGCATTTGTATTCTTAAAGAGAAAAATGCACGTCATTGTCAATGTATTGGTGTAGTGCAGTGCTACATGACTTGGACTTTTTGCATGCGTGTGGTTCTGCTTTACCTGAGCCACGAGTGTGTTGCGCTTATCTCGCTCTCTGTCTTCTGGTATGTGCAGTCGTGTGTGTTTTTACCCAAGCGATTACACTTCCGACCTTGTGCTTAGTATGCGAGTATGCGTACTGGAACATATGATGACGTTTGGGAGATCATTCTCTGCTGGGTGTGTGTGTGTGTCTGTGTGTGAGACATAGCCAGTAGGCAGGTGTTGAGTGGAGTGACAGGTGGCAGCTGGGAAATTGGAGGATTTCCTCTTTTTAGCAACGGCTGATTAACTCCCACCGTGCGTCCACACACACATTTCTAGCCATAACCTTGATAGGCAGTTATTTCAGTTGCTTCGGTTAATAATGACAAAATAACTGGATGTTGTCAAGTTTACATTTTAAATTGCTACATATTGATAAGATAGTAGCGTAATAATGATACCAGATCTGTACAAAGTAATTAAAACTAGTGTTTAGGGTTATTGGAATGAGAGACAGGCCGTGACAGAGATGAGGAAAAGAAGGAGCGGAGGGTTAAAAATAAGTTTCCACTAGGAAGCAGAGTTGGTGTTTTTTTTTTGTGCCAGTCTTGTTTGAGGGAGCTGCTCTTGTGAGAGATGGATCAGCGAAGAGACTGATGCTGTATAACTGCGTTACTCTGTTTCTCTTAGCTGTCTAATTTAGTTTTGTTTGTCATTGTCAATAATATGCCAATGCTGCTGTGAGCTCAGCTGTCGTTTCAATCAGGTTTTCGTTACTGATCAATTTTATGTCCTGGTGTGCTATTGTTAGCACACAGAGCTCATCTTTATTCTGTTTATCTTTCCTTTCATGTGTGTCATTTTTCAGGCAACTCACGCACACACATATGCGCTCTGCCTTTCTTCTCTTCTTGTGTTGACCCTGAGTCAATCAGGGTCACTTGACCTCCCATCACCCCCACAGATTAGTTGGCATTATTATCACACTCCATTAAACGTCCATGATGGTTGAAATGGCCTAGAAATGTGTGGCCCAGCTGCATCCTTTGCAGTCTAATGTACAGATCCTCATCATCCCATGCTGCTCAAGTAGTGACCTACTGCAGTGAAGAAATAGTGTAGGTGTGAGCTTCCCACAATAATGTGGCGTTTTTAAGCCTAAACATAAGAGAGAGATACTGTATGAATCCCCCATATAAAATATCAGAAGAATCTGAATTACAGCTTTGATCAGATGCTTAACTCCCAGACACGGGACAGCACAGCGCAACACAACACTGCAGGTTTTCTCTCACTTGTTTCTCTATTTTTCTCTGCTCTCTGTATTTCTCACCAGACAAACACACACTCCTGCCCTACTCTGCTAGCCTTGTGAAACATGGGTCTGATTGGAAGATGCTGGCCTGTCTTTACTCAGCTCGATCTTCCTGACAGCTGTACCCGCCTCCCTGCTCTTTCCCTCCATCCTCACCTCTCCCCTTCCTTCTCTGACCTGCCTGTCCAGTGGAACTGGTTTCTCTGACTGTTGGTAGCAGCATGTTTGCCTTTCTTTCTTTCTCTCTCTTTCTACTCTGCTCTCCTGTAACACAACAGGAGGTAGAGGAAGGTAGAGAGTATACCATAAAAACCTCACTCAAAGTTTGATATTGTCATTGCCAAACCAATACTGCAACAGTCTGAGGAGCACCCCATGCAATGCATAGCATATCATCAAGAAATGAAAGTAGGTCATTGCAGTAGTTAAGGAACAGCAGGTAGAAACACAGAGCACAGCTACAAGGAATGTGGCAGTAGAACAAAAGCAACACAGCAAATAAAGCACATTGTCACTGGAGGTGTAGAATATTTACTTAACAGCCCGCTGGCTTTAACATATACCTGCCTTTCTAATTATTGACAAGATAACGATATATGACATAAAAACGCTAAGAGAACACTCGCTGAAAGAAGAAGCCGATTCTTCCTCACAGCATACTGTTGATAAATTCTTCTTAGCCATCAGACATGCAGGGTAGATTAAGTGTTGGATGGATGGTCTGTTTCCAGCAGAAAGAGCTTTACATTTCTAGAGGCTATTGTGTAGGTGTGAATCGATAAGGGGTGATATAAAGAGTTGGCTGACATGACATATGCTGCAGCCGAGAGTGTGCCATTGATGATCCATTCTGCTCCCTGATGACTCATGAAATCGATGGATTAATCACCAAGGATCAGGTGTCTAATGAGATCGGACTTGTTCAGCATGTGGCTATTTGTGTGTCTGTCTGTATATATATGTATAAGTGTCTGATATTGTCCCATCTGTGCATCTTTTAAATGAAGCCTCCTCGCTTTGTGGTGCCGACACCTGTTCTTTCTCTGTAACGTACAGCTGTGTGTTTCACTGGGAGCTCCTTCCTGGTTACGTGTTGTCGCTCGCTACTATTATCCACACACTTTCCACGCATCGCTGTGCTCCACACTAACAGGATGGAGAAAGGAAACAAAGGGCCCACTTCCTGTATGTACACCCAGCGTTCGACACAATGGATCAGGAAGTGCCTGGCAACTATAAGAGAGGCTCTGGAGTGTGAAGGGAAGATGAAGCGATCTCCCGATTCTATAAACTGCTCTCTCTCTCTCTGCTTCTCCTTTCCATGCCTGTCATTTTCCACCAACCTATCTGTCAGGGGCTGACCTGCGCCTGTTTATTTCTCTTCATGTCATCCTCTGAAATGATAAAGCACATCCTATTTCTCTTGTAAACTGTGATTTGTTATAGCATGGAACAGACAACATTAGCTTTTGGTTTGTTTTGCAGTTCAGTGATGAATAGTCAAGTAAGTTAACAGTGTTCAGTGTGGATTGAAAGTTGAACAATCCGGTGTTTTTAGTACACTTACTCCCCTGGAGTGTGCTGCTGCTGTTACCATGGTGACCTCTGCTTGGGACAGACAACGAGGGACAGAATGGGACTTGGGTCTAGTGCAGATGCTGGAAGTCTCTTTAAACCACTGATGCAGCAATCACTGAATCAGACTGAAAGAAGCACATGCTGCCAAAGACAGCACCGAGTGAGCAGACTTAATACTCACGGACACATAACGGAACAATAAGAAGGAAGGTTGAGTGTGCGCCGCTGTTTGCAGGTCATTTGAAAGATAAAATGCATAAAGCAGACAACCAAAGAGGTGGTGACAGAAAGGTCCACTGTAGCCCCTATCCAGCACATCATGATTCATCACCTTTCTCTTTCCTCCAACCGTCCGCTGTTTACGGTTGCAGGCTCCTTCAGCCCTCCCCCGGCAGTACTCTGGGAAGGCAGGTCTTAGCTCGGGCTCATAGCTTAAAAGTACATGCCCTTGTTTCTTTTCACTGGCTGCCTACTCAGTCCTTCTCCTCTATTATTTGTATTCTCTCTCTCTTCTTTCCGTTGTTCAATCGATATCTTTCCCCCCTTTCTTATACTGTCTCTCAGCACCTTTTCCCTTTCCTCTCTCTCCCGCTTGTTTTTTCTCCTCACCCTCGTCTCTCATCGAGTCAGTCTCGCCAGTCCAGAGACTTCAAAGGCCTGTCTTCCCCTCTTACAGCCGTTATTTACCTAGGCGGGCTTGCAGGCAGGTTTCAAGGCCACGTACCCTCAGGGGAGAGTCCAGCGCAGCGTGGAAACTCACTCATCTTATCTGGTAAAGACACTGACGAAAAAAACAACAGCCCCTATAAGGACGTTTGTCATGAAATACAAGACATTGTTTTCCTGTGCTCTTAGAGAAACAAGAGAGAAGGGATGAAGAAAAGCTGTGCATGAGAGCCTAAGACTAGGCTGTAATCTAACATGACTAACCTGCTACTTATTTCTTTTTTAAAGTTTCTTAGTTTTCGTCTTCACTGCTATTTTTAGAGGAGCTTCGTGGTTTTCAAGAAACACCATAAGAGACACAGCTTGACTATTGAACTTTATACCACATATTATTTTCATTAATTGGGATTATATGTATGCAATGGCATTCTTCTATTCTTCTATTGATGAAAATATAAACACATGCAGTTGCAAATGCTAGCAAGGCTTTAATATGCAGAGCAATTTTTACATGTGCACTCGCACACACCTCTATTCTCTTGCCCCTGTTCAGTCGTGGTGGAAGGTAATGGCCCAGCGTGCTACACAGATGAGTTCACCCTCAAGGGGAGCTGTGCAGCTGCATTAGCAATGTTAATGCCTTCGAGCAGAGGTCTCAGGTCGGCATCGCTGTCACGTACATACAGCAAAGATCAGATATGTGTCGCTCACCCTTGTGTGCCTCATCTGCATCGGCAGTGGTAGGAAAGTGATGATCAGTAGCTGCTCCTTGAAGCTATTTGTGTTAAAGTCAGTGCTGGATTCAAGACACACATGTCTATAATAAACATTGCACCACTGTGATGGTAATCATAGGATACTGACAAATTTTAAATTGTAACTGCGTCCACATAGGGATAAAATCTGTCTAAATACTTTATTCAAAACTGTATAGCTTTAACAGGCTGCTACAGATTGTATCAACAGATTTTGTTCAAATGTTTCTAGCCACCCAGCTGTAAACATGTAAACATAAGACCCATATGGAGTAATGATGGCTACCACAGCCTATTATTTTGTATAAGTGTAATTCTCTGCCTGAGCTCCTGAAGTGAAGTATCTTTGTTGAAGAGCAGCTCACACAGAGCTCGGCCTGATTAAAGCACACTCATTAGAAAACACGCCGCCGCTGTGATAGATGAACACAGGCTTAAACCCTCCACCTTCTCCGCTGAAGACAGGCTTTGCCTCTGGAATGTAAATGTACAGTAGCTCAATCTATCAAACCATTTATGACAGTATCAGGTTCTGTCTGCAGGCTGCTGGTCTTCGGTGTCTCACACGTGTGTTAGAGAACCTAGAGCTGCTTCAGGCCAGAGTAGGATTATGCTATTAATAGTCTGAAATAATGATAATGAGGAGTGCTCACATTTCAACTCCGTTTATTCAAAAGTTGGTCTCAGTAAGGCAGGATGACAGAATAGAGATGTTGACTGTGCCAAAACTAAACCATTTGTGCTGGAGACGATGTTTGTATACATTTTAAATGCAATGGATATGTTCATTTTTATGATCGCGTTTCGTCACACTACTCGCGTTCACATCGCGTTCACATTACATTCTGTAATGTTGACTTAAGGTATATGACAGTTTCACCAAAATGTGAAAAGAGGAGGGTAAGAAGAGGATAAGGAGACCATGGAATCAGAGAAGTAATGGTGCAGGCTTCACATCATTCTAGCACCCTCTGTTGGACACATTACACAAAGCCCCACCACCATTAAACTGTCAGAACGCTGGTGGGGCTGAGCGAGATGCTATCATGGAACACGATAAGCCTGTTTGACAGGAGCATTATTCCCATTATCCAGCCGTGAGGAACAGCATTTTATCATATATCGCATTTTAATGTGGGCCAGACAGTGGCTCAGGGGCAGAGGACACTATTTTGTGGATATATAAATAATGAATATGCTCGAAATTGTGTGTGCATTTTTTTAAATAGGGGTGTGTGTGTGTGTGTGTGTGTGTGTGTGTGTGTGTGTGTGTGTGTGTGTGTGTGGCAGCAGCTGTGGTTGGCATTTCACTGACTAATGAACTCATTAGAACAGGGGCTGTGCACATGTGCTCCAGCTGGACTCTCCACTCAGTACCTCTGTGCTCAGTAATGTGCTACTCATCTTGTGTGTGTGTGTGTGTGTGTGTGTGTTTGTTTCCAAGTTTGCTTGTTTTTGCGTTTTATTTTGTTTAAATGCTTGTTTGCATGAGTAGCATAAATACACTCTTGCTTTCCTCCTCAAGCTGGTTTCAGTAATTGAATACAACTGAAATTGAAAACAAATTGTAGGCACAGCAACATGATGTCAAGTCACCAAACTCATCTCTGCAGGCCGTCACTTTATTTACCACATTTCTGTCTCCATTCCTCCAGTAATAAATTTACTGTCTGGGACGACCAGATGTTGCAGCCAGCACCGGTCTCGTTAACAGGGACCAGGGCAGCGCTGAGCCGTGGCGTTAAAATTTAAAAAGCTCTAGTCCGGCCTTGAGAGCGCTATCACTACTCCACCTAATTGCTTGGGTGCAGTCAGAGAAGCACAGTTCAGCTGGTTGCGTCGTGAAGAAAGTGAAAGCGTCACACTAATTGAAGATCAGCAATCACGCGAGCACGGAAAAGGAAAGTACATTCTTCTGTCTGCTTATACACATGCAGCCGCTTGTGCTAATCTATATAGTGACTTACAAAGAGCATGAACAGAGAAACTGTGCTGTCTCTGCTTATTACTTTGCCTAACACAGCAGGAGGTCCAATAACAGATTGTTACGTGTTGTTTTTCTTTTTGTAAGGCTGCCATTCTGTATTTTTAGGTGTTGATGCTGTTTTGTGATTTAGAGAGGGCGAGGATGGAATGAGAGGAACAGATGGTGTGTGAAAAGAGGTGAGGCTTGTGGTCATCCTGTCCAGCACCTAGTGAGATCGCCCTGTTGTAGTCCTAATGTTTATGTTGGCAAGAAAGAGAGCAATGGTGGACCAGTGACTGAGTGCATCTGGGTATGTGAGGAAAGATGCCGAGGCTGTCTGGATGTGCAACAAACTTCAGTGTACAAAACCTCTGAGATGGTTGAACAAATAAGAAGGTAACTAATGTTTTATTGCCAACAACGCTGTCACAGTTTAGACTGATGGTTGTGGGAACAAAGAGTCTTTCGCTGGTGTAAGCTACACAGTAGCGTTTGAGCATATTTGTTGTGTGTCCACTGTTTGTTGTGTTGAGACACAAAATCAGTTCAGTTATTTAGTCTGTTACTTATCCATCTTTAGGCTTGACTCAGTGTAACATAGTCTCAACTTTGACCATTCAGATCAGTGGAACAGTACAGTATCCTGACATGGACACAAATGTTTAGCATTACTGCTACTACTAATGATGATGATGACGTTGCTGTAGCAGGCGACTAGATTCCTCCTCTGCTCCCTCTAAGCTGTCTATATTTGGAAACAGGCAATTTCACATCACCAGTGATGACAGGAAATCATGAGCTAATGCCATGTGTACAGTATGTGTTGATGAAGGCAGACAGACGCACACAACTTCCATGTAATCACACACTGATGTCAGGCTCCCCTCCAAGACCCAGACATGAAACGCAGGCAAGAAACAAAAGACTCGACTGTGAATCTCGTTAGACCTGGGGCACAGCTAGTGGGCTGGAGTTCCTGACATAGAGACAGGGATACGCAAACACACAGTTTGGTGCAGGAGCATGTAATACCACTATGTGTGTATGAGCCCTTTAATTGGATTGCCACGGTGCCCATGAGTAGATGTTTAGTGATCTTGTGTGACCATACAAAAAAAAAAAAACACCTGGCTCTCTCCCACCCTAGTATCCCTCTCGATGGCAAAGGTGTCGATGTGTATGTGCAAGAAGCTTAACAGCTAAGCCTGTGTCAGGCCGGCGAAAACATGGTCATTCATATGGTAATAAGCAGGCAAAGAAGAAGACAATAAATCTCTCCATATCCAGGGAGACAAGGATTCCATGTTGGAAGAGATGTCATTTGCTTCTGCCAGGGACGGGGGGGAAGCCAAACTCTGTACCACTGGTTCTACTTCGGAGAGTAGAAATAACTTGTGCTTGTCATCATTGTTTGTGGGAAACAAAAATAAGGATGATGTGGCAATTTGGGCTCGTGTGAAAGAGAAAACATTTGGATTAATAGTGGCGTGTGCAGCATATTGAAGAATGGCAGAGTAGCTCTTTCTGTGACTACATTTTGAAGGTGAAGAATTGAGCTGAAGTATAGGTAGCGGTGATAACAATGGGTTTACCATATGAGATGTGACATGTAAAATACAGTGAGCCCGGTTGTGACTAGAAGTAGTGGGGCTCATCGGCAGTGAATAGATTCTTGGGTCTTTACTCTGAGGGTCCCAGGCTGGTCACGCCTGTCACACAGATGTCGCGCTTCACAAATCAGAAACCAATACAGACACAACATAAGAACACATTTAGGCAATAAGAGAGTCCAGTCTGAAATTACTTTTACAACACACTGCCTTTGTTGACTTTCTCTAGCAGCTATAAATAGTTGACATCAGAAAACATCTGAAGATCTCAACAGAACCACAGATTGGGTTGTTGTCTCCCCCTTAGTGCCTTATGTACTGTTTCAGTTGCCCAGCGTGAAGTTGGATTGGACAGCTTCGACTGCTGTGCGTGTAGGTGAGACGTGTTTAAACTTTGTGAAACTCTGGCTGAGATCCAGAATAGCAGCGCATCTCTCTGCTGCGGTGCAGCTCAGGCCCGGCTGCGTGTGGTGTATGAACGGCGCAGAGAGGAGCACATTTACACCGGAGCAAGCTCAGTCTTGCTCTCGCTCTGTTAAGCTCACGCAAACACACATGTTGGTAGGTACAGAGGGCTCTGGTTTCAGTCAGTGCATTCCCAGGCCTGAGCCTCAACCATCATAATTAATATGTCTCACCCTAAACATCACCATAGGCATAATGGAAACCTGAACCCAACCAAAAAGTTGCACCTGCCTTCATATGGCATCACTTTTTGAGAAGTGTGTGTGCGTGCGTATGTGTGTCTGTGTGTGTACAGTATCAGCGTTTATTTGTGAGTGTTAATTATGGCCCCCCCTTAACTACTCCCCAGATCATTGCACAGCTGCAGGGCCTCCTGTGCAAGGCAGCACTGCATCTAATGTCTTATTATTCACGCTGTCTGTCTGCTCACCAGCCACACAGAGCCTGGGGGATGGAGGAGGATTTGGGCCTGTGTGTGTGTGCGTGTGTGTGTGTGTGCACATGTGGCGGTTATGTATTAGCAAACCGGTAATGGAGGGTTTGTTCAGTCTCCTAATTCGTTGGCACTACTTAATTAAAAGCGATGCGACGGTGTGATTGGAGCCGTTGATGGATGGAGACTGAGAGACGCCCGGGCACTTTACGATCAGGGGTGTCGGAGTGTGTGCGCGTCAGCATGTGCCTGTGTGTCTAGTGAAAGGAAAGGAAGTCATTACCTTTTAATCATATCCTCCTTTACTCCTTTTTTCCTCTTCTCTCCTCATCCCCCTCTTTTCTGTCTCTGAATTCTCCCTAAAGCCTCCTTCAGTCGGCCGGACCCCCTCCATTTCTCCAGCTGGCTCTCAGTGTCTCACTCCTTGTCATCTTCAATCAGCCCCTCTTTTCTGCAACACTTCCCCTCTTCCACTCGTCCCTGACAGTCTTTAACCTTTCAGTAGGAGACGTGTCACATAAAGGATCCACTGTGCATTTCACGTCAGTCAGTATGTCTCAAGCTCGGCAGAAAAAAAAAGCTTTAAACGTGCTTTTCGAGGTTGTACAATATCTCCCAGCATCACTAACAGGTACCGTCCTGCTGTGTCCGGCTGTGTATGACTTGAACAAATTGCAATGGAAACCGATCCGAAACATCTGTCACAACATTGACTAGTTTACAAAAATGCTGTTTAAATAAATGGCTGCTACAGTATTGACTGAAATTACAATACTTACACCCCTGTTTCATTATTATTGATTTATCCAACACTTAATGCACGAACCACTTTAAATGGTCAACTAGTCTGATGTGACATGTAAATGATGTCAATCCATAGAAACGGAGTGTGTGTGTGGGTGTTTTCCTGGTTCATTAGTATACGTTAGCAAGAAAATAATTGAGTTTAATTACATGAAGCTATTCATTGCGACTTACTGCCACAGGGTGAATAGGTCTGTAATTTCTACAGTGAAATGCTAATGCGCACACACACTTGGACAGTAAGCCTGCTGGGACTTCAGCAGTACTCCGTCCTCACACACCGCTGCGTTTTTCTCCACATCAGAGTCTTCATCATTGCGATAAACTCGTTCTTAGCTTCATCGTAGTTTCTGCTTCACAGTACAAGTTACAGGTTACAGTGAAATTAAAACCATTAAGGTTTAGAGACACAGATCTGGTTGTGCAGTACCAACCAATCATTTATGTGGTTGGTAAACCATCATGCATCGTCTGTTATCATAGCTCTGGTATGAGTTATGTTATAGGAAATATTATCTCTAATTTAGTGGTTACCCACATGAGTACAGAAGCTTCCTCTCAGCAGGAACAAGCTTTGCATGTTCCGTGACTGGCTGTGTATGAACGTATACGTTACAGGGTAACGTAGCCTGTTCCTTAGTTTACTGCAACGTGCGAGTTCGTATGCGAGAGGTGAGGTTTTTGGGAAGGTGGGGGGAGGGGGTCTGCTTTTACACCCTAATCACCAAGCCTGCTGTAGACCTTAGCTGGGAGGAAGAAGGGAGGGATGGAAGAGAGAGAGAGAGTAAGGAGGGGGGTGTCGGGGTAGTCTTTTAAGGGGAGGGGAGAGTGGGGAGCGTGGGGTTTGAAAGAGGCCGAGGGAGGGTAGTGATGGGAAAGCAGAGATCGGTCCTTCTCCTACATTCTCTATGAAAGGAAACAAAGAACGGGTCTGACTTATGACAGCAGCACTTCTCAGAGTTTGCCCCTTTGCCTTTTAGCGTGTTAGCTGGTTAGCCTTTACAGACCTGACTGCCTGTGTTCTGCCACTGGCCTCCAACTCTGCAGTCCCTCTCTTCAACTCTGTGCATCCCTCTGAGCTGGAGACATCTCATCGCTGCTCCGCCTGCTTCTCTGGCTTCTGCATGTGAGTGATTCCGCCTGCGTCTGGGGCTGCTCTGTGTATTTCACATTATATTTTCACCATGTATATTCCACATTGTGGTTGGTAGGACATGGTTAATAGTCTAGACGTGTGGTTAGATCTGCTGCTTCTGTTTTCCTTTTAAGTGAACTGTGGAATACCTTTCCATTTCACGGGTACAGCATGTGTCCTGTGACCTACAGTAGACTTCAAGGAGGGGGAGGATGATGCATACTTGGATCACATCATTCCTGGTCTTCAAATGGAAAAAAAAAAAACGCAAGATGTCGCCACAGTGTAGCATAAGGCTAAGTCAAATGTGAAAAGCCAATATTGCTAATGCTGAATGACATCTGTTCATTTTGGGTAAATATATAAACATAGTGAGCTAAATATTTAATGGTGGTTTTCTGTGGCTCGAGGGCAGACACTTGGTTGCTGGCTTGGCAGAAATGTTGGCACATTGTGGGTCTGCCTGGCACTGGAACTGTCATCAAGGGTGGGTCTGTCATTCATGAGACCGTGGCGGTGTAGCCTGAGGATTCGTTTTTCAGGGTAAAAAGGATTTTTACTTTAGTTTCAGGTGGTCATAGCAAGCTGGCCGCTTTAAGGGTCAGGGGATTGTTTTGGTTACTATTTGACACATGAAAAGAGAGAAAGTAACTGACACAACACAGACTGAACTTGGTGGGGTGTTTTGCACCCAGCAGGAGAGGACAAACACAGAGAATCAGTGTTTTAGTCTCAGAGACCGATGCTTTCTAGTGTGAGTGTTATTGTGCATGTGTTTGTTACCGGGGGCATTGTTAAAAGGTGTATCTACACTGTGCCATATTACTAATTCATCTCCTTTGTTTTATTTAAGTAGGTCTCACACGCTGAGCAAAAACCAAACTTGCCGTGTTCATTATTTATCTTTAATGTGTTTGTGTTGGCTTGTGTAGGAATGTGCTGTGTTACTATTTTCCCCCTGATTGAAGAGCTCTGTCCAGGCAGATGCAAGGTAATTCTCTAATGGGCCCCGCTGAACGCACAGCTTCAGTCAATAGCCATCAGTCCATTATAGTCAATAAGACAGAGCAGAGAGCAGCAGGCTCACTTGCTGTCACCGTTGAAGGGTCAGTAGATTGACCGCCTTTTTTTCTAAATTGGATTTGTGGCAGGCTATGAGGAATATTCACGGTAACAACGCTGGATGACACCAGACCCCCCCCTCCAAAAAAACCAATCTGGTCTCCTGCGAATAACATTCTGACACTTCAGACTAATGGAGTCTAGTGTCACAAAACCCATCAAAACCCTGAAATGTTTACCGAGAGCTATTCTTGTTTCTGTCTCCTCAGGAAGCGCTGGTTCAGGTAATTAAGGAGTGAGAGTGTTAGGAGGTCTGGAGGTGACTGTGGTGCTTAGCAGGTGTGAACTGCCGGCCCTCAAGGGCTGAGATGAAGGTGAAGAGGTGAGAGCGGAGAGATGGCAAGAACAAAAGAGGCTCAATGAAGGCGGCGCCAGCTTGGGAGAGAGATAAAACGTATTCCAGCTGAGCCCCTGATGATGTTCTCCAACGATCAGATGAGAAGCATCTCTCTCTCTCCTCCCGCTTTCTGCTTCTGCTTTCTTTCATCTCTGTTTGACACATACATTCTCTGCTTTTATTTACTCTCTTCCCCTGCACCTTCTCCTCCCAGGTGCTTGTGTGGAGGTGTTTCTTTACTTTAAAGCTCAATTACTTGGTAAAGCCTGTAGTCAGTGCAAAGAGGCAAAGTACAGAGTGTTCCCCATTCTGCTGTAAACGCACTATGACCTGCAGTGTGTCCCTTGTGACGTCATTTGCAATAGGTGCGAAGCTTCCTTCCATCTCTCCTTTCCCCCTTTGTTATTCCCCAAGCAGCAGGCCGCTTATTGACCTTTGACCCCCCACTTGCATCTTATGGAGGCACTGACACCTCCAACATATATTCAGGAATATATAAAAATTTAAAAACACACATAAGCACACACGCTATGTGTCTAAACAAACAGGGTCACACAGGGAAACATAATCTTTTTTCTGTTTTGCTGCTTATGATTCCAAAGGGCCAACCTTTCTAATTAAATACTGGAGTCTATTCCTCCAAACTGAATGACTGAGCCGTTTGTTCTGAGATCAAAAGATTAGCTTCACTGAGACATAACTTGATGGATCAGTGTGTGCTAGGGGCTGCTACGCCAGTGAGGCCAATAGCCAGAATTGGGAGCCGGCATGCATAATAGCCCTCTATTGTGTGGGTGTTAGGCTGCTTGGATGCCGTGGTGCGTACATTCAGACACGCTGGCATGCGCACAGACATATACTGAGGCACACGCGCGCGCACGCAGACACACAAACAAAGGCACACACGTAAACAGAGGCACTTATCACCAGAAAGAGTCAGTGTCAGGTCAGCCGGCTCAGCCTGTGGACAGCGCTGTATTGTTGTTAGCCTCTAGCGCTCCTGGACATTTAACAGTGCAGGCATTCAGCTGTTACTGGTGACTCAGGACCAGCGGGCAGCGCGGCAACCAGTGTGACCAACAACACCTGCCTTCACACTTACACAATGTGGTGTTCAAGAAGGTCGAACAGGACACAGCGGAGTGTTGAGTAGTCACTTTAATGTACGCAGTGCACTTGGATACTTGAAAACTCATAGTGGTTGAACCAAATCAAACGCTAGGATCTGGAGAAACAGATTCAGATGCACCCACTGCTTTTGTTATTTGAGCTCCCACAACAACCCCACTGAAAGCCTGTAAAAATGATTATACATTTTGAAGAACACAGTGTGTATTGGACTGATGGTTGTGCTATTAGGTGTCAACACGAAGTGGAAAACCCAACCTCCTAGACCTTCTGCTGACCAAAATAATGTATATGTCATTAAAAGTGATTGGATGACTGATATTTTTCAGACGCCAACTCATCTGAGTTTCTGCTGGATTCTTATTTCGACATGTGTTTAAATCTGTGTATATATTTAAATATACATGTCCTGCTTGCTTTCCAAGCATCCTTACATTAACACAACGCACCTCATCCAGATAACCAGCAGTATTGCAGGGATAGAAAATAGACTGGGCAGAGGCTTTGGAGGACCAAGGCTGCTGTCCTTTCGTGCTCTCTTTGTCCATATGCATTCCTGTTGTTTTGCCTTCATGCTATTTCATTTATTATAGTTAGAGTCCTGGCTTGGGAAAGCAAGTACATCAGTGTTCCATTCAATAGGGCTATTAAAATAACATGCAATTAGATCAGGTTTAACATGCTGCCTTTCAATTATATGTGGCTAGACGACTTAGCCAGACTCACTTCTTGCCGAGATCAGCAATACTTTACTTCTGGTAAAAATATTGAGGACAAAATGCAGAAAGTGCAGCAAACGCGCCTGATGTTCACGAGAAAATCATATTTGTCAGTTGTTTTGTATTGTTGTCGATAAACAATTGCACTGTCACTTCCTCTGTGTGTGTGTGTGTGTGTGTGTGTGTGTTTGGTGTAAGTTGTAAATGCTGGTCATTTGCTGGCCCAGCCTGTCTGTGGGGACCGTGGTGCCAGTATATCTAGCCTGGCAGTGTGATCCTGAAGCACGCACACACACACACACACACAGACACACACACACCACCAGGGCTCGGCTGAGCTAATGACTCATCTCTCTGTCTCCCTCTCTTCTCTCTCTGTCTGTCTGTTCCTCTGTATTTCTCTGTCTGTGCAGGAGACATCACTCAGAAGGGCTATGAGAAGAAAAGAGGCAAGCTGTTGGCACCGTACATCCCACAGATACAAGGTAAGGTTCACAGGCCTGCAGCAAATGTACCGTCCAGGTTTTATTCTATTAGCCTTATGTTCTCAAAGAAACAAACACACAAGTCTTAGCTGTTAATTTAGTTGTGTCTATATTCATATAGTACATTTGCAGTTACACAATTACAAAGAGAAGAAACTAAAATGGCGACAGGTTTGACAATTGAGGGAAGGGAATTAAAAAAAATAAAATCAATAAACCATTATCGAAATCTGAAGAGAAAAAGACAGACGTTAGAGATTTTGCTGCTTGTGTGCGTTTGATTACTGTGATAGTCATATACTGTACCTTAGTGTATGTAAGGGCCAAATAGAAATACACGTCAGGGTAGATTGTAAATATTTAATGTTATAACAAAGTTTTTAAGTGTACATGTTTTTCTATATCAGTTACAGTAGTTTGTGGGGTTTTGACAAGTATTTACGTTGAACAATAGAAGTGTGTGAATGATTCTACTGTACTAAAGCTTCTTGCTTGTCAGTTCAGTGTATTTTTAGTCCCAGTCATGCAGTCAGTGGGCTCCAGCCGCCTCAAGCAGACTGTGAGGTTGACTTGGTTTGTGGTGTATGTGAGAGAGGAGCCTCTGTCTGTATGCTTCATGCTTCCAGGGTGCATGGTAGCATTTGGTTTGGCCTGGTCTCAGAACATCAAGCCTCATCTGAAAGCCACTCGCTTAGGGCTTTCCACTGGAGTTAGCAGCAGGCCTGTGATTTAGATTGGGTGGATCATCTCCATTGTTCAGTCTGTGTCCTAACAGGGATTAAACAAGGCAGGTGACAGCTTTCATCGTGTACGGTGTGATAAGTGCTTTCTGCAGGATGACTGGATATGTGTTCGTCCTCATGATTCTGTGTTGAAGTGTTTCCAGTAGACCATGGATGATTTTTAAACCTGATAACAATTTCTTATTTTGTTTTTGTTTATGTGTTGTCGACCTTGGGAATAGGTCGTTTCTTGAAGCGTCAACTCTACTGGTAATTCAAGCATGAACGTTTGCATGTGTAGATTTATCAGTATCAACTTGAGCTTCGTGAAGGGATCTTTTTTACCTCTTGGGTGAACACGCCAGTATGTGATCTTTATCTTAATCTTGTGTAAAGTGAATTTAAATTTTTTCATGTAATTGCTTACATTAGGCAGTTTTCTCTTCGTACGGCGTACTGTGAACTTGTTGCACATCATTAGCCAGAATTATTTGCTCTTTGGAAGTGAGATACATCACACGCGTAATCAGCTGCCACACTGACAGGTTGTAAACATTCATCAGGGTTCACCGTAGACCAATAACAACACCTGCTATTTCTGAGCACACCGACTCGCTTGTTTTAAAGGCCACCATTAAACTCAACTTGAATATTGTTACTTTCTCTTGTCCCATATATTTGCAGTAGTTTTGCTGTACGAGGTTGATCAGAAATACTGTGTGTGTGCTGCGGCTGTCTGAGAGTTGCTGACAGTGTGGCTCACAGTGATCCTCACTAATCTGCCGCTGAAAAGCTTGGTGGGCCGATGGCTGGCTGTCTGGCTGAGTGTCTGACTGGCCAGCTAGCGACGTGTTGGATCCAGAAGGCTTAATGTGGCCTTGGAAGAAACATGTGCTCAAAAGGCTTTATCCAAATGTACACTAGCAAGGACAGTTCAGTGGGGAAATGTACTGTGTAGGTTCCAGGCCATAAATTATTATTATTCTTTATTTTATTACTACAATTTTACAGAAAAATCGAATATGAATACATGTATAATGTCATGACAGGGCAGAATCGAGGAGATTATTAGAAGACTTCTAATAAAGGGTCCGCCGTCACCTTACTTCAGGCAGTAGTCTTGGGTTTCCCCCACTGCTTCCTTTGTGGATATCAGATGAGAGTTGCATAAGCAAACACATGAATCATCTTGCAGGGCACAGGGAGGTCGACGAGTTTGAGAATTTGATCATCTCATAGCGCTCTGGCTGGAAGATGCAGTCTTCTTCACACGGCTAATCACCCTGTTTTTGTTTCGTTTAAGTGATTCGCATTTGCATGCCGTGGAAAGCTCAAAGGCAGCTGGGAGGCTGTGAGGGAAGCTGGATTAATTAAAGTCAATACTTTCTCTGCTCCTAGTTGCTGTGTTAGAAGAAAGCCGAAAGCCCAAGTAGGGATTGCCACTAAGCTTATGGATGCTTGATATTCAGCAGATTTTATATGCTCACATATGTCTGATAATGATATTTCTTCTTGAGTAGAGGGCATTTATTTCATGTGATCAACTGTTTCTTCCTGCTCTGGTCTTGTCATTCTTCAGGTGTAGACCCGTCTCTGCAAATTGACAACAGGATACAGACCTCCACTCAAGCTCTTCCTCCAAGTTCAAAACACAACAAGACTCGGGCCCCAAACACACGGGATGAACGCTTCAGATCTGGTAATCATGCGTCTTTACCACCAACATGTTTCAAGTGTTCGCTGTACCTTTCTAAGCTGTGAGTGAAGCTTTGTTGGTGCGTTGTCGTAGATTTGCACACGGAAGCCGTCCAAGCAGCTCTGGCAAAGTACAAAGAGAGGAAGATGCCCATGCCCTCAAAGAGACGATCTGTGCTAGTTCAGTCTTCTGTCGAGGCATGCACCCCGCCAGGTAAGACCCCCCACTGTTCACCCGTGGCAGAGAGTGCTTTCAGGAAGCACACAGGAGGCTTTTAAGGGTCGAATGTATGTTCACACCGTTCACACTCCGGTGTTGATGATTGAGCACAATGTTGCCAAGCTGTTTTACTGGAAGGAAATATGCTGTTTGCTGAATTTGTCCAGTCTTTAAAATATGAAGAGAAGTTCTCGCCATCATGTTCCAAGGTGCCCCATCCTACATGAGTAGCATAATAGATGCAGAATCACATTTTCACCGGTCTCAAAATGTTGACCTTTCCTCTGCTTTTAGAAAAGTCTTGCTTGCCTTGACCAAATGTTTCCCTAAATCATCCATTAAGCAATGTGTACAGTATGATGATGTGTGCCAGACTCTCAAGCTCTGTCACCGGGGAATAAGTGTATTTTGGGCTACAGAGTGGGCCAAGCAGTTTAACTTGTGTCGTTTAGGAGCTCGCACACTGGGGTTAGAACAAAAGAAGGTGGGTGGGTCCTCGTGGTTGTTTTAAATCACCCTGAGGGTCATAGGTTCTGCTGCAGGGGCTCATGGAATCATACGTTCGCTAAGGCTAATGGCAGCTAAAGGTTTTGGTGTAGTGTCAGTGATTGTCAGTTATTGTGTTGTTAAGTGTTGTTCCTGAAGTTTGTAAATGGCAGACTTTATCGTGTTGAGTGGGCAGCCAGTGGTGCTGACCCTTTGACGATGTGTTGGATGTTGTGGTGACATATGAACATTCATGCACACAATCAGAAATGTAAGAAACACCGCACAAAACTTCCGATTGTATAGACATTAAACCTGATTTGAGTTTCTCAGTCGACTTTACTTGCTCCTAATGATTAGTGGGCAGATTAATCACACGAAGGCTCTTTAGTTTAAAGAACATCCACTAGGCATGTGCTGATCACATGCATAAGCATAATCTCTGTTTTCTAAATCTTTTTCTCTCATCCTCTCAGTGGACCTGAGTTCAGTTTTCCACTTTATTAAAGCTGTGTTTCAGGCGTGTGAGTGAAGTTTGTCGGTTCATCAGTGGCTGCAGAAACAGCATTAATTTAATTTAATGAATGTTAATGATGAATAGAGGGAGGAAATGTGACCTTCCTTGGTGATTTCTTGATCATTTTGGTTTTCTTCCTCATTGCACAAAACAAATGTCCAACTCGCCAGCTCTGGTTTAACTAATGTGTATCTAATGGAAGACCAGACTTGTAGGAGCCCGGCAGACAAATTGGAAGCCGTTCACTCATACTATACTCTGAGTGAGCTCTGTTCAAATCATAGTAATTTATATAAGTCACATAATTCTCAAAGGTCAACTTTTTGAAAGCCTTCTTACCATGGTTATATTTTTACTTTGGGTGTTGTTTTCCCGTCTTTAAATTTAAACCGTCTCTTCTCCCTGTTGTCCAATCCTATTTATGTTTCATATGTAGCACCCACATAACAGTAACTTACTGCTGGTGTAACAGTATATTCACAGGCAGTTAAGTATTAAAATCATGGTCTAGCAGTGAAACCATAAAACATGTGAGAACAAACATCCCTCCATTAATATCATCTGTCCATATTTCTGGCTTATATGTACTTCATTGTACTGTACATATGCTACCTATGTGTACAGTAAAAATGTATCATCAGCATCTCATATGAATCCATTACCATTTTTTCCTGGAGACGCTTAAAACAGGCCCATGTTCTTGTCCACTCTTTTGACGCTGCCCTGTCCTGACCTGTCAAACACAGACACCTCCTCAGCGTCGGAAGACGAGGGCTCGCTACGCCGGCAGGGACGTCTGGCCACCTCCACGCCCTACCAGGGGCACGGCCACCCAGCCGTTGAGCACTGGTTTAATCGTGTCATCCAGGGTTCGTCCACCTCATCCTCCGCGTCATCCACCTCATCCCACCCAGGAGGGAGATCTGTAACCACCACCACCACCACTGCGCACGCAGCCCTCAACGCCAACGCCGCAGCCACTGCACTGGCCGACCTTATGGCACACACCCAGCTAGGTCAGTGACACACACGGTCTCGCACGCCATCATATATCGGTTGACGCGTCTGTTTTCTTTAATGCTAAGCTCTGATCCAGTTTATTACATCCATTTATACACTGTTATAGAACTTGTCGAAATGCATCTAGTGTGGTTGTGTAAATTTGATGGTACTAACCAATCAGACCTATTCTCACCTCAGATATAACATCTCAACTGTTATGTTCCTTGTTGTTTGTTAAACTTTAGCTTAATCACCGTAATCGTTGATGTCCTACGTATCTGCCGCAGTGGAGGCCTTATCTCCCACCGATATACAAAAGCACAACGGAGGGAGCAGGCGACAGAGTTTTAATTCATGTCTTTCTAATTAGTTGTCTCCGTCTGCTATCTTACTGTCATTCAGTCATGTAAAAAGCGCTCGCGGCAACTTCCCCATCAAAGCTACTCGTTCCATGTCGCCACGTTAGTGTCACAGACTGGTTAATGAGATTCACTAGATTTATCTCCCTCCGTCTCTCAGCCGCAGCAAAGTGAGATGTTGTCTCGGTTGTGTGTGTGTGTGTGTGTGTGTGTGTCTGTGTATGCTGCTGCAGGAAAGTTATCTTATTAGGACGGAGCTGTCTGATTTCTGTCCAGCTCATCTACCCTCAAGGTTGTCCTGAAGCAGCAGCAGCGGCTGCTGTTGAATGGAGCCGTAAATAACTCTCCCATCACGCTTGTGTTTGGCAGCTGGAAATCTGTCAGTCGTTCCCTGTTGATGGCTCGAAAGCCACAGTTAAGGTTAACATGGATAGTTCTAACCACACAAACGTGACCTTTGCTGTTCAAAGCACACATTTGTGTTGAGCAGACGTTGTGTATCTACACTCCAGACAACAACTGTCTTACCTGCAGTAAACATCTCAGGGCTTCTCAGGGTTCAGCTTTATATAACCATGTTATAGCAGCAACTTTTGTTATGTTATAACACTGTTAACATAGTGGACTTACATTTTGAACGTGACAGCAGATCTGTCTTACCTTAGAGAAACATAAAACAAGCCAACGTATCAGTCTCAAATTGTAAATGATAACTACACCGCTACCTGCAACGTCCATAACCAAAAGGCTGCTGGACTCCCAGTCATATTTCTAAGGCATCAGATGAGTTTCTATGCAAACATAAACAAATAGTAGAATTTAATTTAGTTGCAACAACCCAAATTAGGCCTGACCTGTTAACCCCCAACACCCCACTCATCACAGATAACCACTCAGCGCCCCCCGATGTGACGGGGCTGTTGGAGCGCTCCTCACTTCACACGGAACGACCCCAGGTTGCCTCCGTGCGAGGCGTTTCCCGTGGCTACAACCACCACACCAGCGTCATGGAGACTGCGGATGGTGAGTTTCCTCACACATGCACACGGTCACGTTTCTCTCCCTTACTCCCCTGCTGTCTTTAAGTCTGACTGGCAGAAGCTGTTGACTGACCTCATTGCGTTGCTATGGTGACGATGCACCTCTCCGATAGCCAACGTGTTTCTACCCTAATGTTTTATGTATAAAAACACATTCACTTGAGTGAAAGAAAAGGAAAATAATGGCAAACGAGATTATTATAGATTGTAACACAGTTGTTGCTATGTTGTTAGTGAATCAATGCATAAAATTAAATTCTACAATCATCATTCAGTGTCTATCCACCAAACACATACAGTTAGATGATGTGAAGTGTACATGTGGTGACTACTGAGCCTTGAACCACGAGAATTACGGTTAGTATCAATTTAACTAGTGCTTTTTATCCACTAAAACACAATTATACATTGTCTTTGTCTGAAATCTTACTTGCTTACTTTTTCATCTAGTAGTTTTCATTTGTGAGTGATTGATGTGTGTGTGTGTGTGTGTGTGTGTGTGTGTGTGTGTGTGTGTGTGTGTGTGTGTGTGTGTGTGTGTGTGTTATCGCTGCTAAAAACATACACTTGGTTGACACATAGCGGTAAAGCTTTTGATTTCCGTTACCAATGATGCAGTCATTTCTATCCGCTGTGTTTTGCTGGGTGGTATTCAGGGTGTTTCACACCAACACCTCCTGTGCAAGTTTTCCCTCGTGGATTTTCAAAAATTGCCAAAAATAACACAAACGGTCCTATTTTAGTCGTTATGGTGGGATGCCAAAAACAACCGCAGTGCTTCATGAGCTCGCTCTCAACCTTGTCTGGCTGCTGGTCGAGACCTTTGCAGGACCAGTTGTTTAACATCCTGATGTGTCTTTCCTCCAGGCTGTGAGTGGACAAGTGAAGGATCCTTCAGTTTAACGGATGGTATTTATTAATGTTCCTCCAACTCTATGTCTGCTAAATGTGCAGTCCGCTGTTTGTTTGCGTTTGTGTTTACGTGTATTTTGTGCCTTTTTTGTCAGGTTTAGCACTTGTGTGTCTTCCAGAAACAAACCTAAGGTGTGCCTGTGTGTGCACACATGTGCATTTAAGTGTTGCTGTCCCAACTAAATGCTCCTCCAGTTGGTGACTGCGTTGGGGTGTAACTGTTAATCCGTGAATACTTAACATGTTGACAAACTGTTTCCTCTCACACTGACACACTACGCCTCGTCAGTTTATGTTTCTCGCTGCAGTCTGTGACACCAGCCTGTTAGTCTGTTGCCACACGGAGGCTTCTCTGATGGTGACCATCTAGCTCTGCTGTTGTGTTAGAAAACATGCCTCGCGTTGACGTTGGTTTCATCTGGGGTCTGATGTGGATTTGCTGGATCGGTTGTTTGCTGATGGAGCTTGTACCATGTAGTGTCTGGTGACTCAGTATTACTCGAACATATACAAACATATCCAATGATTATTCAAGATCAGAGTGAATTTTATTATATAGACTGTTTAAAATCTAACGTGTTAGGACCTAAACTGTTTATTTAGCCATTTAGAAAATTCAGTTTTAGTTAGCAACAATTCACCCTAAGAGCCACAGGTACAGTAGGATATTTAGTAGCACCTTAATATTTTTTTATCTTTTTATGGAATTTGTTTGAATAAAGCTGCATAGGAAATAACTTTATTCACATTTAGAGTATGTAACATTGTGAGAATTAATTTTTTCGGTGCAGTTCTTATTTCTTTCGCTTTTATAAATAAATAAACACAACGTATTACCAAACCTCAAAGAGCTCAGTGCTCTCCAGTGGGTGGAGTCCGGGGCCCTCAGATGTTGTGCTGTGTGTCTGGGGTTCTCTAATTGGTCCATCAGGTGCTGCGCTGACCCCTACACGTCTACTCCCAGTACATCTGTCCCTACACGAGGAGGCAGACTGTGTCTGAGCCAGGCTTATTATAGAGCGACAGATCAGGCAACCTGCATGCAGCTGTGGCCTTCGTCTCCTGTGGCTGTCTAGAATATCTGAAGCAGACCCCCCCCACAACTGCAGTATGAAAACATCCTGAGAAAAGATGTTTGATTATCATACTGTACACATGGTCATGTCTAAAGCATGTGGCAGCTCTAACTGTACACCTCCACTCCTCTATCATCGCAGACCTGATGTTTCCATTGTATATTTTCTATATATTGACTTTAGCATAGCTGATGTTAACCTGCCACATTTATGAATTTTGCATAGCTCATGTAAAACAAGCCTTTTCAGACAACTGCTCAGACCTCGTGAGTCACAGTTCAGTGAGGACGTCTTTGTTGCTAGGCAGCAGATACGGCTCCTCCCTCTTGTGATATACTTTGCCTGTGAGGCTTTTTTGGCATTTCTAAGTGAACGACTGACACCTTTGACCTCCACGTGACTGCTGAGGAGCTCACGGTCCTCTGTTTATTGTCCTGCCCCAGCGTGAGTGACAGCAGGGTTTTCTGTGTTTCGTTCGAACGCCACACTGAGCTTTTCTTCTTTCTGTTTTATCCTTCATCCATTTCCTCTGCTCACTGTACCACATCAACTGCTCCGTCTACATGTCTTCCTCTACCCACCTGTTCCATTACATCACACGCCATATCTTTATTTACATGTCTGTATTTATCACCGTATCATGCCCACTTTTATTTTCATGCCGTCCAATCTCATTGTGTAGGTGTTCCAGTCAACAGTCGAGTCTCCTCTAAAATCCAGCAGCTGCTCAACACTCTGAAGAGACCAAAGCGACCGCCGTTGCGGGAGTTCTTTGTCGATGACTTTGAGGAGCTTTTGGACGGTAAGCTACCCCCAAAGTAATTACATTGCTTTTATTAAATCAATACATTTCTGTGGCGTGACAAACATGCTGATCTGAGAAGATTTTTGTAGGTTTTCCTGGTTCAGTATTCATCAAATTGTTATTGCAGCTGAGATAACAGAGGCACATTGACCTCCCCACGCCTGCCAAATAAACAGTCAAGATACACTTTTAGATTAGTGGTTGTTATTTTGTCTCCTGTCGGAGCTGGTGCCACCAGGTGTGCAGTAGCAGCGGTTAGAAAATACATGACTATTTCCTCCATTCCTACCAGCCCATAGTGGGGTTTTGGGTGGTACTCTGCCAGGCTGAATAAACACAGTGCAAATGAAAAAGCAGCAGGAATATAGCTTATAGCTTATTTCGCTACGTTGTGCAAAATGTTCATTGAGTCACCATCAGACTGATGTCTCGTTATCGTACCCTAATCATTTAGTCCAGCAGCCAGATCCCAACCAGCCGAAGCCAGAAGGGCAGCAGATGAGTCCGCTGGAAGGAGAGCCTCTCGGGGTGGTCACCAACTGGCCACCTTCCCTGCCAGCAGCCTTACAGAGGTGGGGTACGACTCAGCCGAAGAGTCCCTGTCTCACGGCACTCGACAATGCTGGCAAACCAGTCTACACGCTCACCTACGGCAAGTGTCAACCTGTGGATGACTGACACAGGCCTGGGCTTTTCTCCCCGTCCGTCATTTTTAGTCCACTGTCAGACTGAGCTGTTTTTAACATTTGACTGTGTTCACCTCTTTAGGTAAACTGTGGACCCGCAGTCAGAAACTGGCCTACACCCTTCTTAACAAGCTGAGCACCAGAAATGAGCCTTTGCTCATGCCTGGAGACAGAGTGAGTCATGAGATGATACTGTGTCCAGTCATGGACGAGCACGCATTCCTCGAATTTCAGACATTTGGCTGACGCTTCTAAGGACATATTCAGCAGGGGCTGAAAAGAGTTGTGTGCTTATATTTCCATATTATTACTTAAAACAACAGAAGCATGACATCACATTGTGACGTTTACTGTATGTGAAACACCTGTAGGTTGCCCTCGTTTTCCCCAACAACGACCCGGTGATGTTCATGGTGGCCTTCTACGGCTGTCTGCTGGCAGAGCTGGTTCCTGTGCCTATCGAGGTGCCGCTGACCAGAAAGGTAAAGACAGTAGCCAAATGGGAATGTGTGAACTTTTGTGCTAGTGACAGATCAGTAGTGACCCCTGCTGGATATTCAACCAATTAACGAAGGAATGAGAGGCGCCGTCTGTCAGTCATGTTGTTCCACCATGCACTGTGATTCATTTCAATATTCCTGAAAATCTGTTTAGGTCAGTCACTAGAGCATCTAGTGATTACAACTGCAGCAGCAGATGCACGTGTTATAATGCATTTCCATCACATTCTCCTTAAATGAAACCAAATGCATCCACATTAGCTACGCAGGATGAATATATAAACATGGTTTTGGCAGATGCTGTGCTGTAATTAATGAGATTTGACTGAGGCAAAATGGTGTTTAATTCCAGTCAAACTATTAGATCACAGGCCAACTGTTCCCAGGCGTCACAAACTCATTCGCTTCCTCTGCCAGCGTCGTATTCCTGTCCCCTTACTCCTCCTTTTGTTTTCTGTGTCTGTCATCTTTGTCTCTGTCCTCCGTCTTCCTTTTTCTTTCAGTGCCCGTAGTTGCGGTGTGTCTGCTACAGTGTGCTTTGCTCAGCATGAGTCTAGCTGTAAGCTAATTTGCACAGCCAATCAAATATGAGTGAGTTTATGTCAGATGTTGGGTTTCACTCCTGCAACGATCAGGCTTTGATGCTCAGCAGTAGAGGTTTTAATAATGATTGGCTGTCACTCTGCTTTCTTACCTGCTGCTGCTTTGATGTATGATGCTCCGAGGTTTCTAGTTCTTTAGACATCATCCTTTTTTCTCTCTCTGTTCCCACATCCCCTCACCACATTTTCCTCACTGCTTTTATGTTGCTAATAGTTTTTTTTTTTGTGGCAAATGCTGCTTGTCAAAGTTTGTCATTTGTCCTGATTGCGTTCGACCCTTTTGGTCCCCCAGGATGCAGGAAGTCAGCAGATCGGCTTTCTGTTGGGCAGCTGTGGCGTCACGTTGGCTCTGACCACTGACGCTTGTCAGAAAGGCCTGCCTAAAGCTCAAACGGGGGAGGTAGCCACTTTCAAAGGTACAGCCTGCTTTGTTTTCGTGTCGTCTGTCAGCCTGTGAAGTGTTGTTGGTTTGAACTGATTTCAGTTCTGTTTCTGCAGGCTGGCCACGGTTGCTGTGGTTTGTGACAGATGGGAAACATGTCGTGAAGCCTCCGAAAGACTGGCATCCTCCAGTACGGGAAGCCAGTAACGACATAGCCTACATAGAGGTTGGTGTAGTTTTACTGATATCCATTCTGACAAATATCGATCCTGATGCTTTTATGAAATTTGAAAACTCTTTTTGTAATGTAATCTACCTATAATGAAGCTGTTCTATGTTTTGCCGTGTGTTTTATATCCAGTATAAAACCAGCAAGGAAGGAAGCACCATGGGGATCACAGTGTCCCATTCAGCCATGCTAGCCCACTGTCACGCACTCACACAGGCCTGTGGCTACACAGAAGGTGAGGACACTCATGTCATTTCCGGATTTATTTGTGGAGGCCTCAGACTTGTGTCTTGTTTTTTTTATCATCTCTCCTGAGAAGTGGAAAAGCTGGAGCTTATGGTAAAAAGACACATGATAATGATGTCATTTCATTAATTATTTTATTATTCGAACATCAGGACTGCTAAGAAGAGAACATTATTTTGAAACCTTTGTTTCCTTTTATCGTGTTTAAAATTTCTCTCACGTTGCTCAGGGATTCGTGCAATTAAATTGATAAATGCATCTGCTCACCCGGTTGTGTTTTGTTAAAGCTTGGTTGGGTCTGTAAAAAAATAAACTTAATATAAGACACCTCCTCTCTACGAGTGTCCCAGTTTATCCTACATAACTCGTAGGTGCACTAAAAGCCCCTAGAGACAGGCCAGGTCTGCGTCTGAAACATCAGGCCTCTTACAGTCTGGATTTGTTCTTCATTACAGTTTTGAGTTATTATACAAAAAATTATATTTATATTACAATAAATACCCCAGACCCGTTTTTTCCTCTAACTTCTCATCTCCGATCTCTCTGCAGCTGAGACCATAACAAATGTCCTGGACTTCAAGAGAGAGGCGGGCTTGTGGCATGGTGTTCTCACTGTGAGTGGTTCTCAGCTAACAGGAGTGTTACATAATCATAAAGCCAACAGGTCGCTGCTCAGCTCGCTGATTTACAGTATCTGACGTGCTCCCAGTGAAGACTCAATCAATATGTAAATAGACTCAGACTAATGAAGTCTTGATGAGCAGAAACTTTTCTCTTAGAAGTCAAGAGTGTGAAACCTGTAAAATGTGTCATCTAACACAGAACAAGCCCAGTTTTGATTTATTGTGATAACCGTGATGTGGAATTTACACACAGTTCACATATTCAGTGACTACAGTGAAACGGCAGCTTTGTGCTTGTCTGATGCTTGTCGGTCTTTGTGGCAGAGCGTCATGAATCGGATGCATGTGATAAGCATCCCTTACTCCCTGATGAAAGTCAACCCCCTGTCCTGGATACAGAAGGTTCACACATTCAAAGGTGAGTTCAAGACGTTTCTAATGCATCAATGTTGGATTCATGCCTTGCTCCATGATCAAGGACAGGAGAGAGAGTCAACTGCTCTCCTTGTTTGCTCATCTTTCACACAGCACGGGTAGCAGTGGTGAAGTCGAGGGACATGCACTGGTCTCTGCTGGCCCAAAGAGACCAGAGAGACATCAGCCTGAGCTCACTGCGCATGCTGATTGTGGCCGATGGAGCTAACCCATGTGAGTCCACTTGCGGATTCTCAAACAGCCTGAAGTCACAAGAGATTATGGTTAAATTACTCTGCTTGGATTTGCTTGTATAGCTGATTGCTGTGTGTGTGTGTGTGTGTGTGTGTGTGTGTGTGTGTGTGCACATTACCACAGGGTCGATATCCTCCTGCGACGCCTTCCTCAATGTGTTCCAGGCACGTGGGCTCCGACCTGAGGTGATCTGTCCATGTGCCAGCTCTTCGGAAGCCATGACTGTCGCCATCCGCAGGTGAGCTGCTGTTACTGCACTATATCAGAACAAAGCAGACTGCCACCGCTCTGCATTACGGGCTGTTATATCACAGCGTGTTTGTGAATCCTGCAGGGAGAGCATGATGATGTATGCTTCTATAAGAGGAGCGGAACGCAGGCTTTAGAAGTTCAGCCTGCTTGTGGAGCTCAGTTATGGAGGAGAATCGCGATGACAGAATAAAAACTACGCACGAGGGTGAACGTGAAAATAAATAGTACATAAATAAAATGTAGACGCGTCATAAATTCCCATGGTTGTCATATGCCACCAGAAGGTTATTTGTCTCCTTTTTATTAGTCCAGCTATAAAAAAGTTGTTATTCAGAGGCAGATGGCGGACTTTTTAAAATCATCACCCTAAACACTATCTTGCATGCTTGGTCTGGCATGAAAGTCACTGAAGGAACTGAAGAGGAATAAGTGACAGTCTTGCTTTTTGGCAACTGTGCATGTCTTTGACTGTGTTGAGCTGCGAAGCGTGTAATGGTAATAACGTGTCCTGCAGACCTCCAGAAATGGGTGTTCCTCCTCCAGGGAAGGCCGTGCTGTCTATGAGTGGGCTGAGCCACAGTGTGATCCGCGTGGACACGGAGGAGAAACTCTCCGTCCTTACTGTGCAAGACGTGGGACAGGTCATGCCTGGAGGTACACACACCTTTCCCCCTTCCCAAAGCACTTTTAAGAAAGTAATAGTCACTATGCAGTGCAGTGAATAATATTTCGCTGTTCTGATGCCCATTCTCGTCCTTGTGTGTCTCCAGCTGTGGTGTGTGTGGTGCGGGTGGAGGGGACGCCGTATCTCTGTCAGACAGATGAGGTTGGGGAGATTTGCGTGAGCTCAGGTAGCACTGGTGTGGCTTACTACGGCCTCCCCGGCATGACCAAGAACGTCTTCGAGGTTAGTGTGTAATTGTGGCAGGTGTGAAGTAAGTTTATTTGGAGTCTCTTCACCCTGTTCATTTATAATAATTTAATTTATACACAGTAACTGCTTGATTAAACCTTGGTTAAATCTATCCGGCCTGTAGAGGTTTATGCCTGTACTTAATTGAGGAAATAATCGTTTTGCTGTACTTCATTCCTGTTTCCTGTTGCAGACCATCCCAGTGAAACCATCTGGTGTTCCCATCAGTGACAGACCCTTCACCAGGACCTCACTACTAGGCTTCGTGGGACCAGTAAGCTCCAAGTTTCTTAAACATAGATGATCTTTGTACATATATAAATGTCCAGTTCTTAAATACCGTCTGTTGGACTTAGTAGTTTTATGTAGTAACGTTCCTTTTTGCCAACAATAAGCAGTATTTCGCAAGCTGAACTGGACATTGTATCATACACTGTGCACTTTACGCTGGGTATAATACATCTACCTGCCTTGGTGTGCCCACCAGGACAGCCTAGTGTTCGTAGTGGGGAAGATGGATGGGCTGATGGTGGTCAGTGGACGGAGACATAATGCAGATGATGTTGTTGCCACAGCGCTGGCCGTGGAGCCCATGAAGTTTGTGTACAGGGGGAGGTAAGAGAAGCCATAGAAATACAGTATATTACTTCTACTTCTATCTGAGTGGTTTCATAGAATGAGTTGCAACTTGTTTTTCACCGTGTGTTACAGGATAGCAGTGTTTTCTGTCTCTGTGCTGCATGACGAGAGGATTGTTGTTGTAGCAGAGCAGAGGCCGGACGCCTCTGAGGAAGACAGCTTCCAGTGGATGAGCCGTGTCCTTCAGGTGCTGAACGGGACTTTTTCACGTTTTGTCACGTAGCGAAGTATAAATATAAAGACCTGTGGATTTGAATGATTTATTTTATTACGTGCAAATCAGCTGCGCCTGCATCATGCACTGTTTCAGAACTTTTTCCAGGCAAACATTTAAATGGATGTGTTGTTGCAGGCCATTGACAGCATCCACCAGGTCGGGGTGTACTGCCTGGCTCTGGTGCCCGCCAATACGCTTCCTAAAGCTCCACTGGGTGGCATCCACATATCTGAGACAAAACAGCGCTTCCTGGAGGGCGCTTTGCACCCGTGCAACGTCCTCATGTGCCCGCACACATGTGTCACCAACCTCCCGAAGCCAAGACAGAAGCAGCCAGAGGTGGGCCCTGCTTCCATGATAGTGGGTAACCTGGTGGCAGGCAAGAGGATAGCACAAGCCTGTGGGAGAGACGTGGCCCAACTAGAGGACAACGACCAGGCACGTATCCACCTCACTCATTTTATCATCTTCATTCCTGTTACACTGGATCATTAATCTGTCACAGTGGGTCATCATGGTCTCTGTTAGTATCTGACTTTGCCCTGTGGTTATTTGATTCGTCTGTATTTATTTATGTGTTTGTGTGTCTGTCTCCAATAGTTCTTGTACATACAGGATGTGCTACAGTGGAGAGCTCAGGCTACTCCAGACCATCCGCTGTTTCTTGTCCTCAATGCTAAGGTACTGGCTCTTTGTTCACGGGGTCTGACTGAAAAACAATCTCACAGTGGCAAAATATGTCATTTAGTATGATCATTTTTAGAGAAAACGTCTGTGGTGGACAGAGTTTTACTATTTTAAGACTTAACATTAATGGTGTGATTTTGTGTATTTTCCTGTGCTTTGCTCTTCAGGGAACAGTGGCTAGTACAGCCTCCTGTCTGCAGTTGCACAAGCGGGCAGAGCGTGTGGCTGCAGCGTTGATGGGACGCTTGAACACTGGAGACCACGTGGCGCTCGTCTACCCGCCAGGTACGAGACACAACTGCTCCTGTGCTCTGTCGTTTCCCGTAGGAAGCAGTATTACCCAGATATCACTTCACCGTCCCTGTCAGTAGTTAGTAATGTTAGACCTCAGCTCAGTTGTGTTTGTGTACTGTTAAAATATTTTATCAGCTGTGAGGTGAAAGAGGAAAAAGAAAAGAATCCATCCTTTATGTGCAGGAATCGACCTGATTGCCACCTTCTACGGCTGCCTGTACGCTGGCTGTGTGCCTGTCACCGTCAGACCCCCGCACCCTCAGAACCTTGCCACGACTCTGCCTACTGTCAAGATGATTGTTGAGGTGACGCAAAGTTCTCTGACTTGCCTCAGAAAACTAACTTAGAGCCTGATATGCATAAAACATGAAAGTCATGTGCTGTACTGTAGTAATCATGCAGCGTCTGTTTGTTAAAGGTCAGTAAGTCAGTGTGTATCCTCACCACCCAAGCAATAATGAAGCTGCTCAAATCCAAAGAGGCGGCGGCCGCTGTGGACATCAAGAGCTGGCCCATGGTGGTGGACACAGGTAAACACACAGTGACACACGCTCAAGTCCTATGTTAACAGTTTTAGAACAGAGCTTTAAAACCTCTGTTTTCGTTTCTTTCAGATGACCTGCCCAGGAAAAAGAGTCCCCAGATCTACAAGCCTCCGACCCCAGAGATGTTAGCTTACCTGGACTTCAGTGTGTCCACAACAGGCATCCTAGCTGGAGTCAAAGTACGTCAGAGATGTGTTTAGCAGTAAATGACCCCCTTCTATAATGACACCATCAAAAAAAACAGTTTTCACAGTTGTACAGATTTTAACAGTTTTTGCCAGTTTAAATTTTTCCGTGTGTCATATCATATGTTCTAGATGTCTCATACTGCCACAAGTGCCTTGTGTCGCTCCATCAAGCTGCAGTGTGAGCTCTACCCTTCCCGGCAGATCGCCATCTGTCTGGACCCCTACTGCGGCCTCGGCTTTGCTCTGTGGTGCCTGTGCAGGTAAACAGTAGTGAAATGAGTCGAGTTAAAGAGCCCGTGTTTGTTTCCTAAGCTTCTCTGTTGTCATGCTCTTGTTGCAGTGTGTACTCGGGCCACCAGTCGATCCTGGTTCCTCCTCTGGAACTAGAGAGCAACGCGTCTCTGTGGCTGGCTGCAGTCAGCCAGTACAAAGTGCGCGTCACCTTCTGCTCGTATTCAGTCATGGAGATGTGCACCAAGGGCCTGGGTGCACAGACAGAAGCACTGCGGGTCAGTTGGTCTTTCAATTGTTGAGTAGCGTTTAAGCGTTATTTCACAAATCATGTCTGGTCATAACCATTAAATGCATCCTGTCTCTTAGTTTAACAGACTGAAGTTATTACGTTAGTCATCACATTAATGACCTTTTAGCGTTTGTTAATATTACCTTTGTGTTTTTCTTTCCACAGTTACGGAATGTGAACCTGTCCTGTGTGCGTACATGCATGGTGGTAGCAGAGGAGAGGCCCAGAATAACCTTAACCCAGTCCTTCTCAAAGATCTTCAAAGACCTGGGGCTCTCACCGCGGGCCGTCAGCACCACCTTTGGCTGCAGAGTGAATGTAGCGATCTGTTTGCAGGTGAGCGGCTGCTGAAGGGTGAGGAGGAGGAGAGGCCACATAGGTCAAAGGTCAAGGCTGCTTCTGCTTACCACAGAAGTATCGCAGCTTTGAGGGAATTTCTGAATTAATTAAATTCCGCTGCTCAAAGGTCGAGGGCAATGTGATCATCTTCTATGAACCTGTTTTTTTTATCAGTATATCTCTATGAATTCCTGGATAAACTCTGTGGCCATAGAAACGGGACACAGTAATTCTAGTGTTACAATCTGGTGAACGGTTTGATGTGATGATTTAGTTTCAGATCATACCTGTCGGTCTGACCTCATCGTGTTTTTCTTTGTTCGGTTCTAATGCTTACATGTGTACACGTGTGCATGTGTATCTTTGTATATGAATAAAAAATATCCATATCGACTTTATTTATGTGTCCTGTCAGCCCAACAGGTTAGGGAAGCTGGCTGAGCAGGTACTGTGGGATGAGAGTGTCTGTTTGTTCATCTGGCTGCTGCTGGGTCTGTGTGTGTGTGTGTGTGTCCATCTGTTTATGTGTGTGTTGTTTACCTTGCATGAAGTTTAGTCATGTTTACGTTTCCTTTAGCTTCCTGCTGTTACAGTAAATTGTACTATGAGCGTTAACAGATCCATTTATTTCATGCTTTACTGTCATGACCTCTCTCAGTTAATATCGTTATTAAGAAATATTTGATTATTGCTGTATGAATTACATTTATATTAGTTTTTAATTCGAGTTTACTTTCACACGTAGTTTGTTAATGGTTGAATCAACGTACTGATCTGGTTCATGAAGTGTTAGTTATGGATTCAGTCTTAATTTGCCTTTGGGCTTGTCTTCGAAGACTAATCTCTGAGTTGAGTTGCTGCTTGGCTTCATGTGCTGATGTCCTCTGACTGAATCAACCTGCTCTGTTTGGCTCTGACCTCACAGAAGACCATTCAGTGACTCATTGCTAGCTTGTGCTATGGCTACAAAGAGATGAAGTAAAAAATGTTGGGACTAGTCTGAGAGCAGGAATGATGACGACCCCGAAGCCGAGTGAGTCGGCATCTCACAACCAGAATGAATACTTTAAAATGCTTCACGGCAGCTCTAAGGCTGCAACGTTAACAATGAATTATGCTCATTTACACAAAAATAAATCCAAATTTAAAGGAAATTATTCCTTTACTTATTTTTGCTATGTAGCACTGTAGCTTTCCCACCTTTCCCACTCCTGTGTAGAGACATACTGGCAGCATTACAGTGTGTGTATTATCTAACTACCCTGGCCTGGCTCGTTGGCTTCTGGCTGCTTCCTGCTTTGTCAGCAGTTGTGTCATAAGCAGCTTCCACCTTCCCCTCACTCAGGCCACGAACAGCATTTCTTAATGTCAGGCCGGTTTGAGTGGCATCATCGACTCATGTTGGGTTTGTTTTCCTTCAGGGTACAGCTGGACCAGACCCCACCACTGTTTACGTGGACATGAGAGCTCTACGACACGACCGGTAACAAGTTCCACTACACTGACACCACAGCAGCAGTTACTGAAGACAATGTGCAGTCGTGATGGTCCTCAACAGGACTGATACCTTTTCTCTTTGTTTCATTACTCACGTTTTCCTTTTAATTTAGTTGAAATAAATACAAATTAAAAATATGGCTGCCCCCAGCAAAATTTTAATAGTTTTTTTTTTTTTACTGATTTCCTTTTTAATTTTGTGTTTTCTTAGGGTTCGTCTGGTGGAGAGAGGGTCACCGCATAGTTTACCACTGATGGAGTCTGGGAAGGTACGTCATCACTTAAGCATGTATTAACACCTGAGATGTGCAACGCTGTGCAACGCTGTGCAACGCTGTGCAACGCTGTGCAACGCTGTGCAACGCTGTGCAACGCTGTGGGGGGGGGGTTCCATCATATTCTCTTTGAGAGAGATTGTGATTTAACTGGATAATTGCTTGATGCTGCATAATGGCGGCTTCTCTCTTTAGCCTCTTCTGTTAAGTTGACACGAGTGTTCGCTGTTGTAGATCCTTCCAGGAGTGAAAGTCATCATTGCCAACACAGAGACCAAAGGGCCGCTGGGAGACTCCCACCTTGGAGAGGTGAGTCAACGCAGCCTGATCAGATTTGCAGAGCAAACTTCATTCACTTTATTCAAACCCCAAACGAACACAGACCCCACGCTTTGGTGTTATTATAGTCAGACGACTTGATTTGGTGGGTACAGCTGTACACTCTGATACCTACAGTATTCCAATGTCACAAAATCAAATAATGTGTTTATTTAACGCCATCATACAGGTGTTAATGAAGATGTGTATATTTCTTTTGCTCTGTGTGTAATAGATCTGGGTGAGCAGTCCACACAATGCCACAGGCTACTACACAGTTTATGGAGAAGAGGCTCTGCATGCTGACCACTTCAATACCAAACTCAGCTTTGGTGACACCCAGACTGTCTGGGCCAGAACGGGCTACCTGGGTTTCCTGCGACGTACTGAGCTGACTGATGCCAGTGGAGGTGAGACTGATCTTGAAGTCAGGGAATGGCTTTAAATATTTTCTATCGTCTCGTTTTTCTATAATATTATTTTGGTAAAGTACCCGCTAAAGGTTTCACTATGTGTGTGTGTATATCATCGCAGAGCGCCACGATGCTCTTTACGTGGTGGGATCTCTTGATGAGACTCTGGAGCTGAGGGGAATGAGGTATCATCCAATTGACATCGAGACCTCTGTTATCCGTGCCCACAAAAGCATAGCTGAATGGTGAGAAACGTAAATCAATGTTAGTCCGGTTTAATTTTAGTTTATTTAGGCTCAGTTGTGATGATTTGAAATAACCACGTCTTCCTCCCGTCAGTGCGGTGTTTACTTGGACTAACCTCCTCGTAGTGGTGGTGGAGCTGGAGGGATCTGAGCAGGAGGCTCTGGACCTGGTGGCCCTAGTCACAAACGTTGTCCTGGAGGAGCACTACCTCATCGTAGGGGTGGTGGTCGTGGTCGACCCCGGCGTCATCCCCATCAACTCCCGCGGGGAGAAGCAACGCATGCATCTCAGAGACGGCTTCCTGGCAGACCAGCTGGATCCCATATACGTGGCTTATAACATGTGAGGGCTCTGCTGTAGCAGCGTTACCACATCACGTGGATTATGACACAGCAAGACAATGAAAACAAAGCTCGTCATAAGCGCGGTGTCAGCGTGGCTTCTGTTCAGAGAGCCGCGCTCTTCTTTGAGCTCACGGAGGGAAACTACATCACCATTTCAAGAGATCTGAGATTAACACAAACCTCACGTCTGTTTCTCCCTGAGAATTCCAGAAATCCTCGTTTGGTTCAGACATGAGTCTCCTGTGTCATTGGAGGTTTTTGTGCTTTGGACAGAAAACGTCTGTCCCTTGAACATTTTCATTTCAGTCCTGTACTGTTGTTTTTTTTCTTCAGATCATCAACAGATAAGCACAGCGGGGGTGTTGGTGGAGGGGCAGTTAGTGGTGTTTGCTCGTTCCAGCAGTAGGACTTTAGTTTGTATTGTCAGTAACAAAACAAATAATGTTGTGGTTTGACTAAATTGAGTTTTTCTTCATCTACGATTATTTTATCTGAACAAAATGCAATAGAAGTGTTGTGAAAGCTGCTTTGAATGACTGCAGACAGTAAGTACGGATCATTTAAAGTCGTATGATGAGGATTCATTGTTTCTTACCATTAGCAATGTGCCAAATAATATGAATTAAGCCTTAAGTGTTTTGTAATGGCTGTTTCTAGCCCAGCTCCTGTTTGACCTGATTTTGTGAAGCTTGTCAACTGTTGGGTTGAGAAGGAATATGCAGAAGTCTGTCTGTGGTAAATCCTGCTTGTTGCACCCAAAGTCCTTCATTTGTTTGGCTGAGGTGAACATACTTGATGCAAACATCAGCCATTACAAACACACACTCCATGACTATTTGAACGTGAACGTGTGTTTTATAGCCAATGACTGTAAGAAATGCAGAATGTCGTGGTCTCGTTTCAGGTCACATACAGTAAGGCTGCAGGAGAGGATGAGAACGTGGAGGGTTGCATGTATTAGTTGAGACAAGTACCACCGTAAGCTCCCGTATCATCATGACTTTGTAAAGATGAACTTCCGTTTCTTCTTTTTCTATTTGTACATCCCTTCAGAAACAGGCACCCGGCCTGCTGTAAGTATGTACAGGTTTTGTGTAAATTATTACCAGACATGACGACAGGAAGAATAACCTGCGAGACTGAATCTATGATAGACGTGAACTTCTTCCTTAACCAAATGGACCGTTTGTGGACACTGAGAGGAGACGTCAACGGCCTTGTAAACATTTTGTAGAATGACAGGACTGCGGGAACTGGCCAGCTCAGGATGAGAAGCACATGAGCACAGTGAGAAGACGGTTATTCTCTGGTGGCTGCAGCGTCCTCCAGAGCAATGTTAACATAAGGAAAAATACACAAGTCTGATACATGGTTAGTTGTCATTATTTTCATAACATGATTTCTTAATGAATAAAAATGCTTTTAACTTAAATTATTATCAATTTGATTTCCTGGGCATGTGACTATAGTCTTTCTTTTCCTTAACACTTCAGTCAGGGTCCACAAAACTGAAATTTCAGTTTAGTTCCATACCAGGTTGGAATTATTCAAATGACCAATGTGAATTAATTATTTTCCCAAGCTCACTAAACACAAAACAGAAGTCACAGTCCCTCATTTATTGAATATTTAACCATTTTTACAGTATTCATTTCCACTAAGCACATAGGTAATAGTAATCATTTTGTAATACAGGAAACAAATTTATAAATCCTGTGACATTTGCTCTGTGAAATCTTGCTTTTCAGTAGTCCTACAGATTTATAATGTGAAAAAGTAACATTAGCATATTCTTCTCTGTCAGATTCCTACACGCTGTAGATCATATAGTGATTATACTGTCCTTGATTCATTATAAATGATAGAGATAAAACTTTGCATATCTTGTCTTCAAACTAATAATAAAAATAACATACATTGACCCCAATGATAAATGATAAAAATAAGTCATACATTGATAAATGAAAAATTATATACTGTCAAACAGTGATTATTCTGATCTTCAGTGAGACATTAGAAATTGTAAATGATTCAGATAATGGTCATACTGATCACAATATGCAGTGAAAGTCATTAATACAAGGATGCAATTTAATGTTTATGTTAGATGATGAAGGATGGATTGAATTTAATTCTTAGCTACAGTCTTCTAAATACAGAAACCTGACCTGACTGTGCCAACACGACACGTTTGTCTTAATTCTCTAATTGATATACGCTTCGACTTTGCTGAGCAGCTCAGATGCTTTGCTCAGTGCCTGCATTCCCATCTCTGGTGTGAACTGGTTGTTAGGAATGTGTGGATATGAATGGCAGTTGGGATACTGAGTCTTTTTAGCGTCTACTCCCAGCTTCTGCAGATGCTTCACAAGCTGGGGCAGAACTCTGAGCTGGTCGCCGTAGAGGGCAACTTTTTTAGCCATGGCTAAAATGGAGCTGCTTGAATGTTCACCACTTTTTTTATACTGGGCAGCTATGAGAGACTTCTCAACTGCTTGATGGACTTTAAACAGACACCATTCTGTGCTCTTCCCATGGTCGTTGTTAGCTGCTTGGAGATCGCAGCGAGCCTGTCTGAACCATCGCTGCGCCTCCTCTCTGTTTGGCCTCGGGACATTTTCGTGGTAATCCCAGAAGTGGTGGGAAGAGTAGCCCCTGAAGTTCTCCCGACTGGTTCTGTGATGCCTAGCCTCCTGGTTCCATTGCTGGTAGAAGTCTCTGAAATGTGACGTGGGTGAAGCTGCACGTCTGCCTGTTCCTCTTCCCGTTCCTGTTCCTGTTCCCGTTACTGTGCCTTTGTTGAGTTCCTCAATTCGATTCTTCAAGTACTTAAAGGCCTCAGTGGCGATAAGTTGGCAGTCAGGATTTTTATCAGGATGCCATCTCAGGTACAGTCGTCTGATGCCTTTGAGCCTTTGTTCCTCAGGAAGATTCCAGATTTCTGCCAAACATTTATCAATTTCCCTTTTAGCTTCATCAAGTGAAGCTGGTGAAGATCTTGGTGCAGATGATGATTGGGGATAATGTGGCACAGCGCCTGTTAGTGGCTCCAGTTCCATGCATGAAGCTTCTGCGGCTGGGTTAGAGTTAGTCTTGCCTTCAGGTTTTTGTCTCTTCTCCCGTTTAAACTGATACAAGTCAAGACAACTGACTTCCACTGGCTCATCTTCTCCAATGTCTATTAGGTATCTCTGTGAATACTGGCTGGAGTCCCTGGGCATCTCTTTAACAATAACTGCATAAATGTACTTGTCGTTAGTGTTGTAGCCAACGTATTCTCCCTCTTCAAAGTTATTGAGGATGTCCATGTCTAAAGCATCGTGCCATTCCTCTGGAATGTCTGTCCCAGGGGCTGGGGGGTTAAAAAGGACACTTTTGGTTTCAGTACTGTCACGGATCCCATTCTCAGCCAGAGTTTTCTGAATCTCTTCCAGACTGTCACACATGAGAAGTTCTCCAAGGACTGTGAGGTGATGTGATGCCACTCTGTTACCTAAAAGAGCGTTCATCTCTTTAGTCAAAGTCATACAGATTTTATAGATCACCTTAAGAGGCAGGTGGTCATTGTGTTTTAAGTAGAAGATGCAGCCTTGTTGCACTTGTTTAACAAAAACATCTGTTTCTCTGTCAGTTTTGTGAAGTGGCTCATTGTTTAGCAAAAGTTTTGTCTCCAGGCTTTTGCAGCAAATTATGTTTATAGAGCCAAAGGTCTTCTCACACATATCTGTGGCCTCTTCCTCTGATGTTTTTCCTCGAGAATGGTGTCTAATCAGACAAATTAGCCCACGTCGAAAAGCCAGTGACAACAGATGTTTGTCAAACCATCTACGAAACTCACAGCCAGTCTCAAACTCACAGATCTCAATGTCTGACTCGTCTACGTTCTCCTCCATGATCTGAGAAAGCATTTTGGGCTGAAGTCTCTGTGGCAGCAATTGCAGGAACTCATGATGTTTATAGATGTCACTGTCCAAATGACATTCACTGAGTTTCTCAAGCAATGTAAACTTCTTGTCCAGTGCCTCCTCTAACCTTTTACTCTCAAACACTGTGTCGTTGTAGTAAAGTTTGACTGACGGGTGCAATTTACCACCAGTTGCAGGAAGATATAAAGTCTTTACATCTTCAATGTTGGTCTTGTTTACTTTAGCTTTGAGTAACTGAAACAACTGATGAACAGCGCGCTTGACAGTTTTCATTTGGTTTGCTTGTAATTGTTTTTTATCACATGTCTCAGTATAAACTGCTGCCAGAACATTACAATACTGCACTGCAGTAGGGTTCATATTTACACCGATTGTCTTGAAGAACTCTTTAAATAAGATATCCAGTGGAGAAATTTGGTACAAATATGGTCTGAATTCTTCCTTATAATGAAGTGAAAGACACACAAAATCTGTGCTGACAAGTTCTTTGTCTTTTTCGACGAGCACAACAGGGAGACCAGCCAGTTTCTTGGTTTTGAATGCGTTTGCTTGAAGGTAGGCAAAGGATGCTCTGAACACTTTAGCACGGGTTTTGATCAATGCATCACTTTTACAAGGTGACCGGCGGATGTTGACTATGTTGCTGGTTACACATTCCGGAGGTGGTTTATCATGAGCCCCTGCGTCTTTCATCATTTGCAGGATGGTCGGTGACAGATAAACTAGTAAATGTATAATCGGCATTGAAGACCAAATCAGTTCTTGATGGCTGTGTTCTGTTTCTATCAAAGATCCCCTGATTTTAACAGCAGTCCCCTCAGTGGCAAATGGTTGGTGATAGTCACGCAGCTCTTTCTGAATCGTCGCTGGGAAAATGAACTTGATATCTGCGATGCTCGTCAGCAGATTGTCCTTCTTGTTGATGCCACTGTTCAAGATTTCTTTGAAAAGTAATGATGATTTCAGTTTCAAGTCTTGGTCAAGGTGAGCGTTTCCTTTTATTTCTGATTCTAGCTGCTTTGCAAACTTGATAAAATCATCTTTTGACACAACATGCTTCATCCCAAGTTCTCTGAGAAGTGTTCTTAGTTGTGGTTGTCTAAGTAGATTTGTGCCACACGTCTCGGTCCAAAACCTCTCAGGCACGAATCTCTCCTGGGGCAACATTTTCCGATACAGTTCAACGCTCTCATCAAAGTAATATGACGCCATCTCCAAGCTGCCTTTAGAACTGCGAATTAATTTCGCTGTCTCCATTGACGAGATGATTTTGTCCTTGTGCGAAACGTAACTCATATCATTTTGTAGTGACAGTAACAGCTTGAGGCAAGAAATAGTCTGACTCTCTGTGAGTCCGTGTACAACTGGCAGAATGAACTTCATGAAATAGGCTAAATCAGTCAGGACTGAGATGCCCAGTGTTTGAGACAGACTCTGGTTCTCCAGACTGTTTTTAAGAAAAACGTTGTTGGTGCAGGACACAGAGAACAGATCTGGAAAGGTCGTTGAAAAGTAACTCTGGAGGATGTACACAGGCTTATGTCCATCAATCCTTACTCGTTCACCGTGTATCGTTTCAAATATTGGTAGGGATTTCAGCTTTATCTGGTAGTTCTGAGTGTCTTTGGCTTTAGATATTCCAGACTGCAGGAAGCTCTGAAGCTCTTTCATCTCTTCCTTGGAGAGTTGGGAAAACTCTGAGTGGTTAACGTTGTAGACCTGGTCCAAAACAGAGCTGTTATCTTTAACGTCCATAAGCTCAGCGTGTAGAAGTGAGCGCAGCTGTTGATCTACATGTGTCTCATGGAAGAAAACACTGTTGATCTTCAAGAAACCAAGTTTAAAGAGGATGCCTGAAATGTCAAAGCTTGAGGAGAAGTGAATTACACTAGGCATGTCTTTCATAGTTGTCAGGAGGCTCTTGTTGTTTAACCTGGGACAGACGACTGGTAAAATGCAGCAGTCACTGAACAGCTGCCTCACATCACTTATTGTCAGACGTTTCTCATCAGTGGTAGATGTTGAGTACACACAAACTTCACTTCTTAAATAATCCCAAAGTAACTTCAGCCATTTAAGCATTGGCTCATTTGGTGCATGAAGACCACTGTGTGGATCAGTCTCACAGTTTTGAAGGAGACTTTGACTTAACGACTTCAGAGCGTTCGCGGCAGAGTGAAGGGTCAATCTGTTGACAACATTGCAAGCTTGAAGAACTTTAACGTGATCTTTGTTGGTCTGATAATCTGCAAACTTTTCCTCATAACCAAAGAACAGATCCTCATTTCTTGACATGAACTTGGGTGATTTTGAATTGAACACTCTCAAAACCTTATCTTTTGTGAGGAGAAGTGGAAGCCCGTTGAGTGAACTGGGGTTGTCTTTGAATGCTTTTTCTAAGCAGGGATCTTTTAGGCAGAAACTCAGGAGCTCTGCACATTTTCCTTCATTTCTGATCAGGGTGGCACTTATGGGCAGGGGTAACTCCTCCACCGTTTGGATTGGGTCACCAAGAGGTTTTTCTCTCAAAAATGTCCGCACAGTTGAAGGTTTTACCTCTTTCAGCTCAATACCAGCAGATTTGAAACTTTTCCAAACTTTTTGCATTTCAGTGGAAAAAGGAACAAGTTTCATTCCAAGATTTTCCAAAATGTGATTCATCCGCTCATAATGTGAAAGTGCCAGATAAAGAGCCTTTGTTGATTCAGTTTCTCTGACATCACATCGCTCAAATGAGTACTCGGTAATGCTTATGCCTGCGACTGTACGCGATGACCTCTTCATCACTGGAATCACATCAAGGCCTCGTTCTTTGATAGATCTGTAAACCTCATGTATCATTTCATGCCAATCCTGGCCGACATCTTCAGACACCGTTGGCCAAAAGCACAAGTATGTCCTACGGAAATAATCACCAATACTTGAAGCTGAGACTTTCTTTTCTGTGATGCTACCGCTGATGTAATGAAGAAGATCAGCGTATAGTGGAGCCATGACATTTAGTTTCAAAGCTTCGTTCCATTTAGCTTTCACACCTTGTCCATCTTCTTTCCAAAGGCCTCTTCTGGCAGCATCTACCTCAAAGTTTGCATTAACATGCACTGGGAGTCCAGTTTTCCCTGGCAATGGGAGTGAACAGAAGGCTGCTCCACTAAAATCGGTAGAGCTTTTTTGGCTCACACATGCTGCTATTGCAGCTTGAGGAAGTTTTTTAACTGGAGATATTTCTTTTCCATCAATGTTTTTGACTGAGCCAAACTGTTCTGCAACGATCCATTTACTTTGTCTTTTATCAGATGTTGAAACTGTGGTTCCATAAATGCCTTTTTTTACCACTGGTTTGTCACATTGTAGCGCATTTTGTAGAAGTTTTACAAATTCGTCCTTTTCTTCTCTGGATGTCTGTGGGATACTTTTTTCAACTGTGAAGATGGTTTGAAGGTTCCCTGAACTGCCATTGATTTCATGGACCGTTATTTTGCAGATGTTTTTGAGAAACAAAATCAGTCCTTCAGGATCTTCAGAAAGTGCAGACATTAGCTCCTTCATGTCTCGGTCAGTGACTCCCTCCTGTGTTATTTCAGAGCTGTTCGCCATGGTACCTATCCTTAGAGGTAACCTGAACATGGTGCCCACTTCAAGCTCAAACTGTTTTGGAAGAAAGGAGTTGTACACATCTATGTACGTATTCTTGAAAGTGTCATCTAGTTTATAGCCAATGCCACTTGGTTTTTCTGAATGACTCTCAATGTACTTTTGATTAGGATCAGAAATGCAAAGCAGTTTATCTCCTGTGAGGATTGAGGGGCAGTCAGTCAGGTGGTAAACAGAGTTGAATCCAACTCCATATTTCCCTGTCTTCCCTGGAGAGGTGTGTTTTCCTCCTTCTCCCAGCTGCTGAATGCCATGTAGGTCAGTATCAGAAAATACCTTGTTGTTGAACACGCACAGCGCCGGACCCTGCAGAGGGTTCCATCTCTTCCCAAATGTTTTGTCTTTGCCATGCTGACGTTTGTCCCAAACAAAGTGGATTTCTGTTGCTCCTGCGTCGTCAGCATTTTGGAGCAGCTCTTTAAGAATATCCTTCTTTGATGGATAGGCTGAAATGATGTTTTTAATTCGAACTGTTAGCTTCTCCTTCTGTTCAAACTCAAAAGCAAATGGGGAAATGTTAGCTTTGTGGTTATCTAGAGTATGGTGCCTGGTTGTTGTGATTTTGAAGTAGCGAGCCATCGGACGTGAGATATTCTCATGGCACAGAGTGATGCCTGGAGCCACTGGCATCCATGGGCTGTCGTTGTAGAACAGCTCATTTGCAGGTTGTAAGACACCTCGCTTATTAGGGATCAGGAAGTCATCTGCTGTCTTGTCTTTTGCCTGAAATATTCCAGTGTTTAAGATGGTGAGGCACATTGACAGATCCCTGGTTGAAAGTGGAGTTGTTCCATATTTGCTGCGCAGTTCCAGGAGCACATTTCGAAACTGGTTTATTGTAAATTTCCTTTCAACACCTAGACTTTCCCAAAGCCTCCTAAAGCCAGTGAAGGCTGATGGGAGCATATGGAGATAGGGCTTTGCTTCAAACTGCTCATCCTCAGCGACACTGGCAACATTTACAAACGTCTCACCAACAAGGATGAATGGAAATGAATTTGCTCTCTGTGCAATCAAAGGGGAATTCCCATTGGTACAGATGCAGTGATCTAGAAACTTATAGCACTCATATGCTATTTTGTTTAGCATGGTTATGTCAGTGGAATGAGACCGCTTGCATGCTTCTTGTAGCTGATCAAGCACTTTCTCTGGACTTGGGCTGTCTCGAACTCCCAGAATTTGCAGGATTGGATCATTGTTGTGTATGTTTAGACTGGAATGATCCAGCACTGGTTGGGTCATGTTGACAAGTAGGGAGCATTTATCGCTGAAAACATCAGCAGGCCTTCTAAGTGTTACATTTCTTGTACCAGGTGAAAATGCTGGGAGAAACTCCGTCATTCTCAGTGTTTCCCAGTGTGAAGCCTCTTCATCGTCATATATGTGATTCTTCAAAAGTTCAAGAAGACATTTCAGCTTCTCATTTGCTTTGTTCCTACCAGTTCCCCAGGTTTGGCTAATTGTGCCAGCTTTCTCAGCCAGGTCCTTCATTGGGAGATCATCACTCGTCATTCCAAGTTCCATCAAACGCCGAATCCTCCTGGGGCAGCAAAAGTCATTTGCAGTACCACCAAGCAAGCGCCCCTCTTCTGGTTCAAAAAGACAAGCTGCCTTTCCTGACGGACTCACTAGTTTCCTGATATACTGGAGCTGCCCACCTCTTGTGGGGATGCATGGATAACTGACCAGTAGATCGTCAACTTCTTTGTTCTGAAGGCCAATAGCATGCAGCACAAGAGTGTCTCTAGTCACAGAGTCCATGGTAGCGAGGTTGTTGAACACAATCGCTTGGTAAAAATTCTTCCAGTTCCACGTTCTCTTCTGTACAACATTTTCTAAACCGGCCTGTTTGAAGTTATTTCTCAACCACATGGGAAGAGGTACAACATGGTTGGGTGCTTTTACGTATGTCTTGCACACTTGCACTATCAGCGCATTGATGGCTTCATCCTCCTCAATAGCCTCATGTAGAAATATGGCGTTGTTTAATGAGCACCAATGCTCACCGTCACTGAAGAGTTCTGGGCAGTTCTGGGCAATGGTCACATAAAATGCATCAACCAGTGGCTTGAATGTTTCACTCACCTTTGCTCGGTCAGGCCAGAACGTGTGATAGCAGTAGTTTTTCAGCTGCTTGTTTTCAGACATTTTCTGTAGTGCAGAGAGTACAGTAACGTATGCCGTCACAACGGGATCCTGGAGAAGAGCCTTGTTCCAGTCATGTTTAACTCCACTCTCCCAAAGGCCTTTTCGGTTGCTCGTCACAGCAAATGTTCCATTAACATTGACTGGAAGGCCTGTATGAATGGAAAGAGGAAGAAAGCAAAATGCTTGTCCAACGAGATCTGACTGCGATGTGGCCAGTTGGCCAGATTCTGGATCGCTTTGCAAAGGGACAGCAACTCCTCCAATGGGCAAGGAGAACGTGGCTTGCTTGTTTCCCTCGACGGCCATTTTGAAAGACTGATTTGTCCCAAAGCAGTTGTAGATGAGCCAAGACTGGACTTCAGTTACGCCTGACTGCTGACTGGTTATCTGAACAATTCTGAACTTGCAGCAGTCAATCACCTCTTTGAATTTACCATCAAGTTTCATCAGTGATTTCTCAGCCTTACGCTGCTTTGATACACAGGCCTCATCAGGAATCATCATTGTTTTCACAGTGGCTTTGGAAACAGTGAGAATGTTTTCTATTTCATTGTCTCTTGGTGGAGTTGATGCATTTCTCGGCATCATCTGTAAAGATAATGCATTGATGTTTTTCAGAAACAGCAGGTGAGTTTGAGAATTCCTGGTGAAATGCTGCTGAACATTGTTGATGCTGTGTTGGTGAAACACCTTTTTGCTTATTTCTGATTTGACAGCCTCTTCTTCAGTTCGGAAAGGTAGTTTAATCAGGGTACCTGGGTAGGGCTCAGGGCTTTGTCGACTGAAACTGCAATCAAAAATGTGTTCATATGGTCCAAACTGACCAGGAAAGCAACGGAAAAGTTGCTGCTTAGAGAGATCAAGCTTGAGTCCAGGGTTTGTTTTGTGTTTGATGTGCTTCTTCAGGTGAGTTACATTTGGATCAAGTATGAGAAGAGTGTTGCCACTGAGGATGGAGGGGACGTCTGTCACATGATACACAGTGTTGAATCCAAGTCCAAACTTTCCAATTTTTTCCACATTGTTTTCCTTTGAGGCAGCTCCAACTCTGACGATATTTTTCCAGTCCAACTCTGTAAACTGCTCATTATTATAAGCCCAAAGACAAGGCCCTTGACAAAGAGCCATATCTGGGTCAATGAGACTGTCAGGGGCGTCTTCGTGGACTCTGAAATCCACCATAAATTCACAGATCTCTGCTCCAGCATCTTCTGCATTTTGAATGAGTTCTTTGAAGATGTCGCTTTCTTCATCATACTCTTTAAGAATGTTCTTAATCCTTATTGTTATTGGCTCAGATTGTCCCCACTGTTCGATGCCCACCAACTCTGGATCGAGGATGTAAGTGCTGAGAAATCGTATGTTCAACCATTCAGCTGTTGCTTTGGGGATTTCCTCATGTATGACATAAATTTCATCCTGACTGTTTTTGAGCTCATTCAATCCATTTTTGCTTACATCACAGAACACTGCCGATGATTTTTGTTTCATGGTGTATTTCTTGCCCTCTGTGTGGACTGGCACAGGAATGTCTTCCCGGACTGTCTTCTCCTCTCTCCACAGCCAGTTGAGAATTTCAATTGACACTTTTATCTCAGAGACACTTGCAAATGGTTGCTCCCTTGCTTCTATGGCTTGTTGAATAGAATGAAGAATGCGAATCACTTCTTCATCTGACAGCGACAATCTCAGACCAAACGTCTGGAATAACATCTTATAAGGCAAGAACTCATTTGGCAACTTACCAATGTAAGAGCTCAGATCTAGGTTTGATGGGTAATTTAGAACCAGATCTTGTGGTGATACAAACTGTTTGTGGCTCCACAGCCAGTGTGTGTCCATACCAGACACTGCTGCAAATTCACACATGTTGTTTTGCATGTATTGGTAAATGCTATGCAGCTTCCTTTTGAAATCCACATTTATGTCAGGATCGGACATTTTCTGTGCTTTGAATCCCAAAACTGACAAATTCTCTCGTACTTTTTCAGGTGGAGGTGGATCTTTGAGTCCAAGTTTGTTGCTAGCTTTGTCGCTGAGCTTGTCCACCAGAGGCACGACATGCCCAACGATGTCCTTGTACATAGAATGTTTTATTTCATTTGGGCAGAACAAACCGCTTTTCCGTGATTTCTCATTATCTGGCTGATCACATGGGACCCATTTTAACATTTTCAGATGCAGAAGTTGCTCATGAGAAAACTTTGACAGTAGATCATTAGCATCCAACATTTCCAACAGCACCTGGGCTCTTTTGAGAGCCTGAGTCTGAGTTTGAGGGTCGGCGTCCAGTTTGTTAATCAGCGTGGCAGCGTGTAGCAGATGCTTAGGTGACACGTCTTTTTCTTCACAGAGCAAGCCTAGTTCTTTGAGTCTTTCAAGCTTCTGTGGTGTGTCGGTATATGTATGTGGGGGGAAGAAATCTGACTCAAAGATGGCTGTAAAGGTTTGAATTCTTGGATCAAAAAAGTCAGAGGCCTTTTTCAGCTGTCCATTCATTTCAATGAAGCTCAAATCCCTACATCTGTGTTTCAAGGTCTGATTTTGGGAGAAAAGGATATCACCATGCTGTAAAATCCAAGTCATGATTTTCTTAGTGTCTTCTTCGTTACATGCTCCCATCTTAATACGGTCAATAAGGACAACCGCTGCCTCAGCTGTGTCCAAAAGATTGACTTTGAGCAGCTGTAACAGCCTTCGATCAGCCTCAGTAGCACACTGCACCACTGAGTCAGGCATGGGTAGCTCTGCTGGTAACGTTAGAGCAGAGGTTAGAAGAAGCACAGCCTGTTTAGATTGAGATGCAACACACTGTCCCTTCATAGTGAGAAACACTGGTAGCTGTGAGAGGAAACCTCTCTCTCCTCCTGAGAGAGAATCCAAACGAGAGAGATAATCTTTGAGTTCTTCTCGTGTGCTGTGAGAAGCAGTCTTGAGTTTGTTGATGAGAAGCTGAGCATCTACATTCATCAGTACTTTCATGACACTCCTTGGAGAAGGGGACAGAACATAAGACTCCAGGTCTTCATGCCTGAGCCATGTGTTTTCTTTCACCACGGTGCCACCAACGTTGTTCACCAACTGTGCTACTTGACCTGGTAAAGTAATCTGTCTACTTTTCTGCAGAATTAATGTTGTGTTCTGCTGTAGCTTTGCTAGTGGTACAGGCTGACTGCCACTCAAGGGATTGATGGGTATTAATGGCAACCCACAGAAACGACTTAACTCACTGAAGTTGCTGTTGAGATATTTCCAGAATTGCTGGATCCAGTCTAAAGGTGGATGCTGATTGTTGTTGAGGTCCCATGTAACGTGCCCTGCGCTCGCCTGTGCCCAGTCCCGTGGTAAATACCTCCTCGTGTATTCAGCCACCTGGTGTGCATCAATTTTGATGACCTTGAATATATCTGAAACATAGTTTTGGAAAGAATGATCAAAATCTTTTTAATTACCAAAGCATGCATCTGTTTCATGAGCAAACAAATAAGGTGTCTGGCTGCACTGGAAAATCTAGAAAAACAAGAATGAAAAAGAAAGGACTGTGCATTGTTATATGTACAATCATAAATAGTTGCACATGACACTCTGCATTCTTACTTTGTCCAGCTACTTTTTCCAGGTGGGTTCTGCAGGCTGGACTCAGATCTTCTGGGATGAAGAGGTGTTTGCAGCATGGCAGCAAAGCTCTATGCAAAAAATATTTTGTGAACAAAAAAAAAACAACATCAGTATAAACTAAATCCTTCAAATTTTATTATATTCCAAATTCAACTCAACCAAACATAATTATGAAGATGACCAATGTATAAGCAACTGTCAAAAACAAAAATCATTCCATTTAAGGATGTATAAGTACAATTTTGTAACATCTGAAATAAACTGATTGTCATGATACCAGATTTCTTTTTAGATATTTTAAGAAACATTTGAATAAAAAATAACCTTGGAAAGTCTTCACTGTCGATTAAAACCACGTCCTCCTCTCTGTTTGTAAAAGACCTGAAAGAGCCATCGTTGCGTGGAAGCAGCTGAAGACGCTCAAGTTCTCTGTAGTTTCCATCACTCAGGACGTACTCCAAGAGACGGAGTTTGTCATCTTTAGAGATGTTGCCAACATCAATCCTGTGGAGAATGTCCCTGAGGAAAGCTGGAGTCACACGCTTCAGGGTGTGGAGGTGTGGGTAGGCTTTATTAACTGCTGTGGCAACACGAGCTGGTAACGTGACGAGATTTTCTCCACAGGAAACCAGAGTCCGTTTAATGGCAGCCAACACGTCACAGCTTGTTGGACCGTTACAGGGAAACACAGCTTCTGACGGAGTGACAAACGTCCGTGCATCTTTGGCGAGAGAGAGGACGGCCACGTTCAGTGTGAATAGCTGCTGGAGAACACCCAGAGCTACGGCATGCCATCTGCCTTTGTGCTGCATCTGGGCAATATCTGGCCACAGGTCGTAAACGGAAGAGACGGCAAGAATCGACTGCTGGGCAAGTCTGATGGCATCTCGAATGATCGTGAGGTACGCCTGTGGTAACACCTTCTGCATCAGCAGTTCATTCCACACAGCGTGTTCGTCGTATTTCTGGTCTTCCTCTTGCCACTTGATCTGTCTTCTGTTGTCTGTGAGACCGAAGCACGCGTTGATGTAAACCGGCAGCATCGTCTTGTTGGATTCGTTGTTGGGAAGGGGGAGAAAGCAGCTCAGTCTGCTCTCACTGCAGTCTCTCTTGTCGCCACTGGGGAACGCCAGGTCGACCCGAGGAAAGAAGCTCAGCTTTTTGGCAAGCGAATCAAGGTTTTCTTCACTGCCTTCCTTCATGGTACATGTTGTAACGAGCCACTTTGTCTCGACCGCTTGGCGACGTTCAGACTCGATGCTGATCACTTTGAACCTCGTTGAGCTCTCTGTGACTGACTCGTGTGCTGACTCCAGAACATCTGAGCAGAGTGAGGATGTAACTTTGAGCCTGGTGTTTACAGCCCCCCTTGTGTTAATGTGTATCAGTGACACCGAGGTGACGTGTTTGAGGAACAGCAGGCTCAATTCTGCATCGGCAATGAAGCTATCAAACAGGTCAACCACCTTGTGAGAGACGTAGATGTTATCTGAAATATCGGATGTCTCATTACGCAGGGGGAATCTGAAAATGGTCCCGTCAAAGTGCTGATCCTCCAAGACAACCTCTGACCATTCTTTTCCACTAACAAGTGAAACTATATCTCGAAAGGGTTGGAACTGATCAGTCATGGATATCAGTGCTTCTTGGTGTTCTGAATCATCCAGAGACCAGAGAAACCCTGCATTTCTTTCTCCAAATATCTTTTCTTGGGGGTCCATCAAGCCAAGGTGACCTGAACTGAATATACTTGGCACATCTGGAAATAAAGTGGAACACGGCGTCATTCACTTGTTCCTTAAACTCCATGACCCTCACTCTTAAATTAGACTCTACGTCATCTACTCGCAGTTCACATATCACCTGTTGTGTGATAAACAGAGTTGAAGCCGATTCCAAATCGGCCAACTTTGTTTGGGTCGTTGCGCTTGACGCTTCTTCCTGCCATCTGAATTCCTTCCCAGTCATCGTCAGTGAAGGCTGCGTTGTTGAACGCGTAGAGAGCAGGACCTTTAGCAGAACACAGAAATGAGGTCCAGAGCAACGGGTGAAAAACTGAATCTCATGAAGCAAAAGGTGTCATTTATGAGTGTTAGTTCAGTATTTGTCACAGGTGCTACATCCGTACTTTCTCCTTGTACTGAATTTAAATTCAGTGTATGACCAGATTTTAAAAGCAACACTGCCCTAACTTTAAATCCAGTGTCAGTTCACAGAAAAACGAAAGGAAGTGACAGCAATGAACATAAATGGAACTGGTCCAAGAAATACCTAATACATTTAATTGTTCTCTGGAAATCTGTGCCTACCTTGGTATTTTCCCAGTTCTTTGGTCCAAAGACTCTCAGTCCCGTAGCTTCTCTCATCATGAATGAAAATAACTTCTGTGGCTCCAGCATCATCTGCATTTTGAATAAGTTCCTGTTAAAATATAAAAACAATATTAACACAGTTTCAAAGCTAAATTTTTATTTGCACATTGTGTTTAGTGAAATTGTGCAACATTTTCTCTGCTCAGCTTGTATGACGTCTAATCATCCAGAGTAATGTGTCTGGTTGATCATTTATTTTATATCAAGGTCATCTGTTTGTAAAGGTTCAGTATTTGACACGCGGGGAAATTTACCAACCTTCAAAATCTGTCCACCGTCAGGATATCGCCGTAGAATATCTTTCAGGTAGTCAAGGAAGGGCGGCGCTGTTGCCCCGAAGGACGTCCTACACAGCAGGATTACAGGTTTGATTAGAAGCTGATATGTTTAACTGGAATTCAGAGCCAGGAAGTAACTCAGAGGAGTGAATCACAGCCAACTGGTCACGAATGCTGACAGAGAGACTTTGTTGTAAACGCCATTCATACACAGACGCCTTCCACCTGCTGACGTGTTGTTAGGAGATGAAATGTAGGAGATGTTTCTAAAGCTTGGTGGTACAGAGTTCACTTCTTTGTTTATTTATCATTGATTCGTTTAAAATAGGCTTCCTTCCTGTTGTGGTTTCCCTTTAAACCCACGGTCTTGCGTCTTGTTTCAGGCTTCAAACAACCTCAATATTACCTAACGTTGTCCTAACATAAACCGCCTTGGGGCGTAGCCTCACACCCTACTGAGGTACAGCTGCATGCAATTTCCAGCAATCAGACAGATCTTTGCCTTGGAGCAGAGACTGTTTAAATGTAATATTTGTTCATATTAATTATATTATAACAGTTGTGACATGAAACTTACCTTGTTTTTTTCTTTGTCTTCAGACTCATGCTTCCAGGATGGGGCTGTTAGAATAACATAATAATATAAAATGAAAATAATTATTCAATTGGTACAATATTTTTTGCTTTGTCATCGTAGCTGACAGCTGCGCTGAAAAGTTTGTTTCACGGTCTCTATCATTTTTCACATTTGATTTCACCTCAACTAAGATTCTTGGATAAACTAGTTCTGAAAGTAAAGAAAATGAGATGCAATAATAATAAAATAAAAACACGGCGTCTACCTCACACACGTCGGCTGGAGTGTCCCATCACTTGGCTGCTGAGGAATAGGAGAAAGCAGACTCCGCTTTTATAAAGGCGGGTGATTCCGCCCTAACAGCGCGTCACGTTCCGGCTATTTTCTCGTTTCTTGCGTCTCCAAGTGCAATTTTGTGCGAAACGAAACTTGCAGGTTGCAGCATTAGGCCAGTTTGACGGGACATTTCTTCAGAATGCGCTCTTGAAACGAAACTGAACATTTATTCCTCCACACGCTAGATGATGCTGCAGCCCGTTACCACCAGAAACCAGGCCGCGTCTTGCAGGGAAGCGCGACCTCCTCCCTCCTCCTCCTCCTCCTCCTCCTCCTCCCTCCGCCCGCTGTTATCTGGACCCTATCGTGATGCTGAACTGTGCCGTTGGTATCAATACGTGCGCATTTCGCTACTGTTAACGCGGTATGTAGATGAATTATTTATAGTTATTAGGCCATTACATCGGGAATGAGCAGCGTTGTTCAGGCTACAGCTCACGGCTAATAAACCCAAGTGTAAGTTTCTATTTGCGCAGCGATTGTGGTCGTAACCAGTTTGTGTACATTCCTGGGGTGTAATCTCCACAGTATGATTTCGGTAGAGCTCTGTCTACCAGCCTCTCGTATAATAGGCAGGTGTTTGTCACTTTCAGACGCTCCTGTGATGTGTCGCGCTCCGAAGAGCCGTGATGTCCCGCTATGGTCGTAGACGCCACCAAGCTGGAGAACAGCGGCGATAAAGGCCAGCGGTTTGAGCACTGCTCGGACTGTGGATGCAGTTTCATCCCAGCAGACTCGGACCCCGACTCCGATTCTGCAAACAGCTCGGCCGCTCCCAAACAGCAGCGTGTGCACACAGAGGACGATGCTCCAAGGTGCGCGTCCTGCCAGGCGGCGGCTGGCCTCCCCGAAGGCCGACGGCCGCACCGGCGCATCCGCCTGGACCCTCACACCTGCAGCCTGTGCTCCAAGACATTCATCTCCTCCTCCCACCTGACCCTTCACCTCGCCTCCCACAACAAGGAGCGGAAGTACAGATGTAGCACCTGTGGCAAGTACTTCCATCAGTCCTCCCACCTGATGGCGCACAAGATAATCCACAGCGGGGACAGGCCGTTTAAGTGCCCGGAGTGTGGCAAGACCTTCGGCCGTGCCTCGCATTTGAAGACCCACCGTCGGCTCCACACGGGTGAGAAGCCCTTTAAATGCACCTACTGCGACAAGTCGTTCACTCAGAAAGCTGGACTGCTGGCACACGTTCGTCTGCACACGGGGGAGCGCCCATACAAGTGTGAGCAGTGTGGTGAGGGGTTTCGCTCTCTGTCACTCCTGCTCTCTCACAAGGCTCAAGAGAACTCGGGCCAGGTCAAACCAGTGCCAGAGCCTGCTCCATCCCCGGACCAGCCCCAGAACACGCAGTGTAGCCAGGATGACCTGAAGTGTGGGGTCTGCTGCCGCACCTTCGTACGCTCATCATACATCAGGCTGCACATACGCTTGAAGAAAGGCCAGAGGCCTTATCACTGCAAAGTGTGCAACAAGACATTTGTCAAGTTGGACACGTTTGTAAACCACTGTGATAAACACCTGAGACAGAAGAAGGATAAGAGTAAGGAAGTTAAGGTCAAAGTTGTTAAACCCCCTCTGTTTGTTCCACTCTCCAGACCTGCTCCCCTCGAGGCCTTACCCTCCCAGCCCTCATCCTCAGAGGTCAACACACGCTCCAGATCAAAAGCTAAGACCAAAACAGAGCAGTAACTGTGAGGCCATCAGCTATAAGGCAACAGGAAGAAGAAACAAAGAAACAAAAGAAGAAAAGAATCTCACCTGTTAGCAAATGAACAAATGAAAAATTAAGCTTCTTAAATGCTGTTGTGTCATTTTATAACCAACAAGTTTAGTAATTGTAAATTAGTTTTAGTCGAAACAATTTTTTGTGAATTATCTTCCTAAGATATGACATTGTTGGTTTTAATGAATATTTGTTTATCAACATTTAACTTAATCCTTTCACAAAGAAAATGGTGTAACATCCACTATTATTCATAGTAAATTATTTTTCTCTGTGACATGCACAGCATTTATACATAGTCTAATTAAAGAAAATTATTATTGTAGAACAATATGCATAGAAAATAAAATACAAACATCATCACAGTTTGCAGGAATACTGTTGTGTCTTCTATGAAGTGAACCTTCCCACTGAGCCCACTTAGCATCCGAGTTAGAGTACGTCCCACTGTGGTTGTCAGTAAACTACGTGTCCTGCTACAGTAGCTGTGGCGTCTGCCAGCGTCATGTCTAGTGTCATTTTAAGCTCGCAGGTGTCAGCTCAACTCAACGGAGGATGTTTGACTGTTTGTCTGTGGATTTCTAAACAGGGTGAGATTCTGTCACCTCCACATGGGGAAAGTCTTTGTCCCAACCTATGGACACAGAAAAAACAAGTCAGAGGACTATCTGCAAGATCAATGTCTCGTATGCGAAGACTTGGGAGACTAAGGCGCTGAGCTACACTGTAAGTACAGAGCTTTGACACCTAGTAAATCAATGTACAGCCACATAAAGGAACTAGTCACTGAATCAGTCACATATGTTATTAAGGGAAGAGTAGACATTTGCCTGGGAGTCGTCTGTTTCCACTGTGCTGGTGTTAACGTTCCACTTCAAGGTGATGGTCATGTGGCGTCTCCAGACTGGGTTCCTGCGCAGAACAATGGTTCCACTAATCGAGTCACCTGCACAAACGCAGACTGGCTTGTCGAGCATGAACAGAGTCTGCTTCCAGTGCGTCGGCCTGTAGAGAATGGGTTCTGCTTAATACGGTCACGTGCATGTTTTTATTTTAGAACAGTGCTACAAAAAAAGAAAGTATCACGTGTTTAATGTTTTATACTCAGAGTCAGGTCCAGTGTTTAGCTCCACTGTTGTGCCTCCTTTCACAAGGCTCTCGAAATGAACAGCGAACCAGGCAGTGAATCCATGGAAAACACCAGGCCTTTCCACACAAAAATGAAACTGACCACATTCTATTAGCTGTAATAAGCCAACTTCAGGATAGATAAGTTTTAGCCAGCGAATGAGACACACCTCCAGGTCTTTGATTTGCAGTTTGTACATGTTGAGGTAGATGACATCACAGGGAGCCGAGAGGCATTCATCCGGCTCAATGCGGTAACTGAACTTGGGTTTGGTGAAGAACTCCTGCTGTGCCAAAGGCCTGCAGAGATGAAATGAAATTCAACACCACAGGAAGGAAACTGGCTCACAGGCTGACAGGAACCGTTAAGATTGAGATTCAGATTCAGATTCAGATTCTTCATGTCCGACGTGAATGTCATACAACGAATGTGATAAAAACCAGGATGTGACATATAACCCAGAAACCGGCGCATGTAACACAATCAAAGCTCCAATAGAAGCTAGCTAAACATTTAACTCACCTAATGTGTTAATTGTGTAATTTACAAGAGCAAAAGTATCTTTATTTGTTTTATAAAAATGTCATAATATAATATGACATTTCCCTCCCACCTGTCGTTTTCAGGCTCTTATCATGATGCTTACGAAAGCTTTTAGTAACATTATACTTCCTTAGGAACAGTGATCAAAGCATGTGAAGTAGTTGCAAATCTGATGCTAACACAATAAGATGTTTTTTTTCCACTGTAAATCAGTGTATTTGCAGAATAGGGATAACAAGTGCGTCAGTGTTTACTCATCGTCCTTACTGGAGAGGCGTGAAATCCAGGCCATAGGGCTGCTCCCAAAAGGCCATTTTCTCCGAGAAATAGCGATCAGCTTGACATGGCACCAGAGCGACGGCAGCAGATGAGGGCCACATGATGCCGCCTTCCCTTAGCCAGCGGTCCCGGGCCAGCAGAACAGACTCCACCATGAACTCGAACTAGATCAGAGTAAAGAGAGAACGCAACGTATTCAAAGGTGGCATGATGGAGACAGATAAAACCAGTCATAATCTTCACATAGTAACGTATTAAGTGTTGGCAGTGATGTATTTACCAGCAGGCAGTTGCCCATCCACTCAGACACCAAGACGTCCACCTGCTCCGACAGCTCGATCTCTTCAGCTCGCCCCTGGAGCACCGTGACCACCTCCTCACAGCCATTCTGCTTCACCAGCTGTCTGGTGTAGTCGGCCATGGAGCTGGCCTCCACGGCGTACACCTGCAGCACATCAGTTCACATCCAGTTTACACTATGTAGTAACACTGCCTGTCTAGCAGATGGCAGCATAGCTACACAGAGACTGTGTTTCTGATTTACTCTGTTTCTCTGGTCTGGTGCATAATTGGACACAGGCTCATGGATCAGACCTTTTATTAGAGGAGATTATTAATATAAGTTGTTAGCAAGTCAATCAGATATCTACACAGATAGAGGCACAATGAGACCACACTGGGATATGAAAACGTGCAAACAGCACATTTGAAGAGTAGATTTGTTGGCAGCAATAATACAATCACACAAATTCATTCATTTCCAGTTCTTCACATGCCCATAAACCACAGGTTACAACTAACCAACAAACTCAGTGTGTGCATGTAAAGAGTTTATGATACATTACCACAGTGGGTTGTGCCAGCTGGGCGCAGAACAGGCTGATGATGCCAGTCCCGCAACCGAGGTCCATCACCACCTTATTTTTGAGAGCAGCCCTGTTGCTGAGAACAACCTGCTTATACGTCTCAGTGCGACTCTTGTCTGAGAGCATCTCCAAGTGAAGCTTCTGTATCATCAGAAAAAAATCGATATAAGACAGTAAGAGAAATGACTTCGTTAAATACATAAAGATCAAGTCAAGGCCTACTTTGTTGGTACTTACAGTTTTGCATGTCTTTTTAGAGAGAGACAGTCTTATACTGCCTATTACATTTTAAAAGGTAACAAACAGGTCATCTGTCATCTGTGATCTGTTGGGTACCAATTCAAATTAAAACAACCACTGCATCAAAAAAAAAACAATGTCTGTGCCTTTGTTCACCTTAAAATTGCCCCAAACACCTTGAGGACTGTAAATCAGTTGTTTAAAATCATTTGCTTGTTTAAGTTTCTAACCAGTGTTCCATAACTCCCGAAGTACTCTTCATCCTGCCATGGATCCTCCTCAGCTCCATCTGGGTGCAGATAGCTCGCAGGCACGTAACCTCTGACCCCCCGCAGCTCCGCCCACCACCAATCTGACGAAGACTTGGAAAGCACAAGCAGTTTATCGCCGCTGCTGAAAGTGAGCTGTGAAATCAAGGAGACGCCGTTAGTGCTGAGTGCTCTGCTCTAACGAGCTAGAGGTCTGTGTGGATCTCTAACCTCCTCGTCACCACTTCCAGTGAAGTCGGACAGAGCTATGTACTCTTCGGGAGACGCATCGTCCTCCCCTTCTTTCTCTGTCTGCATGTCCGTTTGTTTAATTTCCTGTGAACGATTAATTTAACCTACCACAAGGTGTCAGAGGAAGTGAAATAATCTGCGTGTCGGATGATGAAATGAGCGATCAAACACTCCAGCAGATGTGTATCGAACACTTCCTGTTTTACGTCAAATAAACTTTGCGACTTCAGGGGCTGTCGGAAAAACGACGCACTTCCCAGTTGCTGTCCTGTGACATATACAATAAACCAAGAAGCACAACTTAGCGATATTTATGCGAGGTGAAATCATATCACAAACCTAAAACACTTGTGTTGTGTATTTGTACAGTTAGTACTGACAGCTTCTAAATATTTTACAGAACTCACCTATTTTTGTTATTGGACAATTCATGTATATTTATGTATTCAATTGTCATAAACGCGTTACCAAAGCAATATCCGAGGTGTACCTGAAGGAAGCACGGTGCGGTGCAAATTAGATTTGCTGATGTTTACCACAAAAACTAATTTCTGAAAGTAAAACTATTTTCTAATACTCACCTGCACTTCGTAGCCATCCAAAGATGCCCATCGTTTTTCAAAGTATTATTCTATAACAATAAAGCAATAAAAAAAAAATCCAAATTTAATTTAATATACGGTAGAAAATAGAACTGCTCCTTAAGTGACATTAAGCATTTTCAAAGTAATTTCACACATTAAATACAAGATTAAGACAAGTGTATTTTGTTGGATAAAATATTACATTTATTTTCATACAAAACTGGCCAAAATGCTTAGAAATGAAGTCGCACAATAACACACAGCATCGGTATGCAGCTCCAGCATTAGGAGTTCACATCATTTAACATGGTTTTTATTTCAAAAAACAAACATCCTCTGTAGGTTTCGTGGTGGTGAGTGGTCTTCATGTTTGTTTAACAGAGTGGATGACTGTTTGACAGTTTGCAGAAGCATGTCTCACATCGTCGATCAAAGGTTTCCACTGCCTTTAGCTTTTGACTTGAGGAACGGCTTGTGCAGTACATCATAGAGACGTCTTGCCTGCAAGAGAAAAATGTCAACATGGTAAATTATTGTACTAAATATTCTCTCGACCATAAATCCAGATCCTACATGTGTATTTTTATTCACTTTTTGTGGTCCAAGGCCTGGACAGAGGACCAGGTCTTCTTTAGAGGCATTCATGATTCCTTCTACAGACTGCAAACAAAAGGCCATTAGCTATGAGAACACCATTCAACAGCATTAATAAATGGAACAAACAAAAAAAGATTAATTCCTCATTCACTGATGAAACAATGGCTTCAGTCTGCAGCTAATGGAGTGAAAACACTTTGTTGTTGTACTTACTGAGAAAGTAGACAGCAGTGTGATAGAATCTGTCTTGTTTATAGACTTAACGGTGGTCAGACAGTCTGTAACCTTAAAAACAAGCACTAGAATTCAATGAGCATTGTATTGTACAAAGACTGAAAGACTGCAAGATCTGGTAAGTTTTCTTTAAACAGCAAATGGTGAATCTACAGACCTTTGATAGATAATCTTTTTCGGCTTGTTCCTTCAGCAGGTCTGCTGGTTTCTTTTCATATGATTTATAAGTTTCCAGATAACGTGCTGCCTCCTCTGGACTGCGAAATAAATATAACAAAAATGTGTAAGTAAATAAATATAATTAAATTAACATTTGGTTTTGTTTAGTCAATACTGGTTTGTGCAGCAGGACTTGGTATTAGGCACATGCAACCCCAGTAAAACTTTAGAGAAGCTTATGTAGCTACAGGACTTTCAAAACCTTGATTTTTGTTTTTCAGCATCCTATGAATTTACTGATGTGTTTTAGATCACTATTCTGTTCCATGACAAAATTTTGTCCAAGTGTATTATTATATCAGCTGTCCAATAACATTCTGGCTACAGAAAACAAGCATAATTCATGAATGAATTATTCTTGTAGACGTTAACTACCCATTACAAACCCAAGAATTTATTACAGAACAATGAAAAAAATGAACAGAAAAATGAAAATGCATTACTTTATCTATTTATATCTTTTGAGTATGCTGTTTTTTCTTGGCAGAGTCAATATAATTTGCAAATCAAGGATATAGGAAAAATGTTTCTCAGTACACTTTGTAAATGTCTGAGCCTTACAACAAATTATTAATTATTCTTGGCAATCTACTGCAGGTCTTACCTCCAAGCCAAAATGAGAGTGCAGTCAGCCATGATGCAGATGCGAGCCAGCTCCTTTAGTGCATGATGAGGATCTTTCTAGGATGGAGTTTAAAAAACAATATTATAAATAATATATCAAGTATGAGGTTGTCTTTTTAAATAATATGAAACAGTCAAACATCAAAATCATCAATGACACATGCCGCTGCCCTGGGTGACCTGTGATTGTAGTATTAATTTATTTGATAGAACAACAAAAGCTGAAAAGCATCATTACTTTCTACTTAACCTTTGCCACAGAAATCCATTTTATAACCCATAAAAAGTGATGCTTGACATTATTAACATTTCAAACAATAAATTTCCTCCAATAGTAAAATAAAGACACAATATTACAAACAACAAACATACTGAGAGATCAGTGATGACAGGTTAAATTAACAAGGTTTTGTTGATGGCAAGGCCAGAAAATGTTACTTACCACATCCACCTGAACCAGTAAGACTCTGAGGTTGAATGTCTGTCCAAGCTGCTTGAGACGGTCATGAATATAGTTTGGGTTGAGGTTGTGATACCTCAGACTTTATGCCAGGCCCAAATATAAAAATATAACATAATTAATTAGTATGCAAACACAATTTGCACTTCTAACTACACATGAAAACACAGTTTCTTCATGGCACACATACTATTCCTTAGGCTTTAAAACCCACCTAAGAAAGAGAGCACACGTCGTCTGGCCCAAGACGTAGTCTGGTACAACATCTCCAAACTCCCATGGGACAGTTCTCACAAACTTCAGAATAGGATTTCCTCTCTAAACAATTGACAAACTTTAATGAGGTACTAATCATTGTACAAACCAAAGGACAGAAACAACGTGAGAGCCTGACCTTACAAATATTCTGAGGCTTACCTGTCGAGGACTGACGATAATGCTGCTCCCAGACCCAACTGGTTTAGGACCCAGGCTGAGGCTTGCATCCGACCTTTGACAGTTAGTGTCCCTTTGTTGTGTGTCAGTCACTTGAGCCTCCTCGGTCTCCTTGAGCCCTTCAGAACCACCTGCATTTCCTTTAATACTCTCCACAGCTGTTTCTGTAGCAAGAGATGAGGAACCAGACTCGATGTGTTTCAGCTTGCCAACTACGGCACCGTCAGACTGGGGTACTTTGGATGGAGCCGATCTCTGAGGGGGGTCGGCCACGTTCTTTTTACTTTGGACAATATATTCTGCGTAGGACAAGGGTTGGTCGGCAGCGCCAAGAGGCTTTGATGAAGATGCAGTTGGAGCTGATGTGTTTTGACCTCTGCGTGAAGGCAGAAAGTGCGATTTTGGCTGAAATGTAATTGCATACACGGTTATTAAGAGTCGGTAGTCACAAAGGAAATCATATAAAACAATCAAGTCAAGATAGCCTGACCACGTGTTTTGGTTGTAGCTTGATGAGTTATTTAAAACATCCGTACTAGCAAGTAGCTGAAAGGCAAATTAGCTAAGTGAAGCTAAAGTTACGCTAGCTGGTGTCAAAGAACAGACCGGCGTTCTTTCCTTGGTGAAAGCAGAATCATCCAGGTTGACGTTAAACCTCTTCTTCATGTCTCTGACTGACAAAGACCTCCCACGTACGTAAACACATAACAACAACAAACTCCGGTGAAGCTCAGTATCGTCTGGTCCTGAGAAACACTGGCAATACTTCCGGCCTATATTCTCCAGAATAAAAGTTCTGAATTCTTAATACACATTTACTGGGGGGAAAAATCTACCAAATGTTACGCCATAGTTTTATGCAAAAATAATAATACAATAACAACAACAACAACAGAAATGATAATACATTGTAAAACCACTTTAATCACATAATGTATCAGTATTCACACGCTGAGCTATTCTTCCTGGTTCCAGCCCACACGTTATGCACAGTCTGAGGCTAACTGTTTTCTTTTTACGTCTTGTGTTCACCAAAATGATCTGTTCTTTTTTTATACAAATACAGACACTGATAAAAAACCGAATTTGTAAATCCAAACACAAAGACGTTTGGATGAGTTGATAAGAAGTTGCCTAGGAGACAGTGACGCCGCCATTCAAACCGCGCAGCATGGCATCTTGGGATACCTTTTTTTCCATCATGGCCGAAGAGTTGGTTGCTAACGTTAACGAGTAGCATCAGAGGTTGTATACGATTGTTTGGTGCAGCGCGTTTTAGGAGTACGGCAGTCTGGCATTAGAGTCACCGAATATACGCCAGGTAATTCTGTAATACATATTCGACAGTTAAATTACCCGATTGTAAGCGAACCAACTTGTTTTGTAGCTAACAGCTAAATGTCTTAGCGTTATAGCTAACTCAGCTAGCTATAACTACCTAACGTAACGTTAGCTGGAAAATGAGTCGGCTATGAAGAGCCAGGAAGGCCGCGGCGTGTTTGGCTTATATCCTATCTCGCCGTTCGGCGTGCAGTATAATTTGCATTATACATAGCAGTATCGTAGACACCACGAAACCATAGTTTAACCGCTTATATAACGTTCACTACCCGGTAGAGGTGACAGCGGATGCGCATTAGCTGCGGCGATGTGTGAATGAATGTTCGCACTAGCTATGGCAGTGAAGGCCCGACAATGGCTTGTGTTATCTAACGATAACGTGTTAATGAAATTTCTGTTGTTGCCTGAATTGTTTACTTAATTGTATCTGTAGTTTTTGGCCAGTATGTGAAATATTTTTAGTGTAATTTAACACTGCGACATTTTGTGTTTTGGGCCGATTTTTAGACTTTAACGCCACTTTCAGCATGTTGGCCACCGGACCTTCGCAGGCTAACTTTAGCATTACATGAATGGACAATGTTGCCGGCATGGTTCAGATGCAAAACGTTGATCGTGTTCTCACCGCGTCTTTAGTATAAGCCTTTTTTGTGACTGGTCAAGGTTAACAGATAGTCCGTAAATAAAGCTTGTAGGTGTTTTTAGTGTTGGGAATGCGAGGCTGTATCGTCATTGATTAGGTTTGTGAACAACAAGGTTTTCACGTGTTATATTGTTGATCGTGGTAAAGCTTTACGATTGCAGTACAACTGCTTCTTGTGTAGTAGAAACACAGCCTTTTAATTGTGTACTTGGAGCAAAGTATTTTTTACAGACACTTAAACCATTGCAAAAGCGCAATCGGTCTAACACTACCTGTACAATGAACTGTAGGGTATTTTGTTTTTCTCCACTTCATTTCAGTACAAATTGCACCATAGAATATAGCGTGAAAGTAGACAAACTCCAATCTTGGAACTGTAGAGTTGCATGGTGTAGCAGTTGTCTTGTACAACAGGTTTGGAAAATGTCCTACTTATGTTTGTATTGTTCCGCTTCGGTTAAAATATTTTAAAGAGATGTTGCCTTGTCTTCACAGTAATATTGGAGGTTGTAATTGTCATTGTCATGCTAGATCGTTCCTATATTTTGTCCACCAGATTTGTACCAATTAGATCTCTGTCTTCTGTTAAAGAAATGGATGATAGCCCAGTTATTCATACCATGACAAGCAGTACTTTGAGAAATATGAGTAATTGTTGTTGAGTGTTGTGATATAGATATTGCTGTGCTGTTTAAAATTTGTTGTGGCATAGCTATTAAACAGTTTAATCTTATCTGATCTTGAATCTAATCTAAAAATATATATACCTGTACTTTTGGTGCAGGAGTCTTTGTTCCTTGAGTTATAGTGTGTTTGTTTCTCTCCCCAGTGTTAAGTGAGGAAGCAGGACACTAGCAATATTAAGAGAGACTTTATCTGGGGCATCCGCACAATGGAGTGTGCAGTGGACATACCGTCGGGTGAGTGAAGGAGTGTTTTATGTTTTTTTTTTGTCAAAGTTACCCTCATGTAACAGCTTGCTTGTGAAGGTGAGCTAAGCATTGACTGCCAACTCATCACTTTACTCTTTGTCTACCGTGAAAAGCTGGAATAGAATTCCCTGCATCAGTTCTGAATGAATGTGATAAGGCAGGATGTTACTTACCCGTTTAAAGTACAGCATCAATTAATTTTTATGTCAAATTCTGGGTACTATGCAGGTGAGGATGAGGCACCTGAGAAAGATGACTTGAATGCCAAGGCAGCAAATGAGCTGCCCCACAAGAAAAACAAAAAGCACAGAAAGCATAAGAGCAAGAAGAAGAAGAGGAGGAGAAAGGGGGAAAAAGAGAGTAGTTCAGAATCCGGTGCCGAGTCTGATGTTGAACCACCGCCTCTACCAAGACCTGTCAGGACCACCAGAGCCAGGTCAGAAAAATAAAATTCATTTACTTAGTTGACCAAGTCAGAATTTAGTTGAAATTGTATGTCTCTTGTTGTGTTAACAATCTTTGAACATAATTTATAAAAACAAAATGTGTTTCTATATGTATCACAAATTATATTAACAAATATCAATGAAATCATGGTATGTTTACAGGGCATGCACACACACATTAGGTTTATTTTTTTTTGTACTTGTTTTTGTGTTTTTAGTGCCAGATTGGCAGCAGCTGTAGGAACTGTAGACCACGCTGGGCTAAAGGAGGAGGGTAAAAGGGATGTAATTACAGGTATGTGATTCTCACACAAAAACCTAGCCTAAGAAAGTAAAGTAATTTTTTCCTTTTATTTTATGCTTATTTTAATAATTTCTCATCCTTAGACCACATGGATCATGTGGATGTTGATTCAAAATCCAAAAAACACAAAAGACATGCTGCAAAGAAGAAGAAAAAGAAGAAGAAGAAAGACGAAAAACCAGAAAGAAAATCTCCATCTCATTCCCCCTCCGAAAGCAGCTCAGCTTCAGGTTCAGAGTCTGAAGGTCAAGGGGGTAAAGGGTCTGGCGATGGGAAATACTCTCCAGCCACAGCACCTGTCCTTCAAGAATCAATATATGAACTTAGCTCAAAAAGTAAACGAGGGGAGGAAAAGGAGGTTCCCATCATTACCCAGAGACCTGAATTGCCTGTAGTCAAGAACGAGCAGATATCAGAAATTGACGTGTCCCTGAATGAGGTGAAAAGCAGTAATACCAATGGGTCAGAGAAGGACATTGGGTTGCCCCCTGTAGGGGGTCCAGATGAGATAACAAAGCCATTAAGCGTAAGGGTTAAGACAGAAGGCAGTCATGGAGATGGTGCATTCAGTCATGCCCAGGAACTGCCTGATATCATCCCAAAACAGGAAGGTGCTACCTCAAGAGATGACCAAGGCTTGAAAGATCAAGTTAATTTAGTTCAGAAAGCAAAGGTCAGGGAACATGATGCATCTAGATCTCCTTCCCCTACCAGGGAGTTTCACATTAAGAGATCTGGCTCAAGTCATAGTCCATCACCAGCACCTACTCCCAGTACACAGCATTCTGCTCAGATGGTAACAGCTATTAAGGAGTCAACAAATTCCATGTCATCATTACAGAAGTCCACAACACCTGTTTTGGGTCAGCAGCTCTCCTGCTCTCAGTCTCCTAAATCTCCAAGGAAGTCATTTTCTCCTCCCCCTAAGTCTCCCAAGAGAGTGAGCTCTCAGTCCCTTTCCACATCTTCTCCTTTTACCTCCAAGAAGAAAGCACCAGTGTCTCCAAGAAAGTCTAGATCTCCTAAACGGCGGAGCAGTTCTTTGTCTGTTTCCCCAAAGAGACAGCATGGTTCTCTTTCTTCTAAAACAAAGGTTTCGCGATCCCCTAAACACCGTGGTCACAAGTCTCCATCTTTATCTCGGTCTCCAAAAAGAAGTCGAAGGTCAAAGTCACGTTCTCATGGAGGCTCCAGGCGCTCCAGGACCCGTTCACCTAAACGAGGTGCAGCTGGCAGGCGGTCACGGTCACGTTCAGTCACTAGAACTCGCCGCTCATGTTCTAGATCCAGACGCCTTGGTCGACGCTCTAGGTCACGGTCAGCAGCAAGACGTGCAGGTGGGAGGCGTTCCAAAAGTCGATCCCTGTCTCGACGCAGGAGGTCTCCACCCCCTAGATCTCGTCGCTCACGCTCTCGGTCAATCCGCAGGAGCAGAAGGACTCGATCAAGGTCCCCTGTTGTACTTAAGCGCAGCCGACGCTCCAGATCCAGGAGTATTCACAAACGGACCAAGTCCAGAACTCCTCCCACGCGGCGGAGGTCTAAATCCAGGTCCCCAGTCAAGAGGCGTTCTCGGTCCACTGCTAGGAGAAATCGTTCTCCACCAAGGTCCAGAAAACACTCCAAATCACGGTCCCTATCTCGAAGACATCGATCAAAATCACAGTCACCTCTGCCTAGCAAGAGAAGATCTAAATCTCCCAAGAAAAGTGGAAGAAGATCAAAATCAAAGTCCTTCTCTGTGGGCTTGAACAGATCAAAGTCCAGGTCCAAATCTGTGTCAAGTGATGGGCAGTCAGACACCTCCTCGCCTGTCAGATCCACATCACCGTCTCCTGTTAAAGCAACCCAACCAAAGGCAGAGGAGAGATCTGATGACAGTGGACTTGCAGCTACTGCAGGTCAGAACCTTTTTATTACTGAATTTTAAACAAAAATTGTAATTAATTTTTTTCTAAAGAATACCCAAACATGTTTTTAATCTATATTTGCCATGCAGGTGGTTGGAAACCTGTGCCCTCAGCAATTGTAGCCAGCCCTCAAGCTGAAGGCTCTTCAGACCAATTGCAGGAGCAGCCTCCTCCCAATGACCAGGAGCAGAAGGAGCATACCGCCTCACAGAATGAACAAGATGTTTCCAGGTCCAGGTCTGCTTCCCAAGAACCTAACCCAGATGGGTCAGACTGCTCGGAAGGTTCAGACAAAGAGGAGGATATTTCCTCTCCAGTTAAAACAACTAAATGTGAGAAAAGCCCAGTTTCAGCATCTCCAGAAGTGCAGAAGAAACAGCGGTCCAAGTCACGGTCTCCTACAGATCAGACGAAACCTTCACGCTCAACATCGCCTCATGGATCAGCATCCAAGTCTAAATCCAGAAAGAAGCTGTCCAGGTTTGCATTTTTCTTTTAATTCAGTTTTTGTTTTACAGATATTTGCTGTGAATTTAATGCCACATTAAAGTAGAATTCTAAGTTTCTAAAACCAATTCACAGATCATTCTGGTAAATACTGTATTGTAGAATATACTAATAGTTCTATGTATGGTGTTACTAATAAATAACCTTAACCGGTATTTTTTTAATCAATATTAGTTAGTCACTTAGACTCTTGATTCTTCTTTGCTCAGGTCAAAATCTCCTATAAGGAAACGTGAGTCTGTGTCTCCGTCGGAAAAGAAGAAGCGACGATCAAAATCTCGGAGTCCTGCCCGTCGGTGGCGGTCACGTTCACGTTCCGCCACACGGCGTAAGCGTTCAAGCTCCAAGTCGCGAGGCAGAATCCGTAGATCGAAGTCTCGCTCTCCAGCCCGCAAGAGGCGATCCCGGAGTCGTTCACCCAACGCTCGAGGAAGGAGGAGATCCAAGTCCATAGATAGGAGCAAGAGATCCAAGAGTCGCTCTGCAGGCCGGAGGAAAAAATCCAGGTCAGGAGACAGAAACAGACGATCTAGATCTCGTTCTTCTGATCGTAGACGCAGGTCTAGGTCAAGGGGACGAGGGAGGCGCCCAGTGTTTCGCAGCCGATCATTCGATAGACGGGATAGGTGGAAGAGGGAACCCAGCCACTCTCCGGTTCTTATCCTCCGCAAGCAGCGCCGCTCAGGGTCCCGTGCTCGGCGCAGCACCAGCAAGACTCCCCCACGCCTCACTGAACTGGGTATACCCTTTAGACACTAACTAACAATAACACATCTGACATTTCCGATTTTATAATTAGAAATAATTACATATTTATATAGTTATAGTACAACATTCTTTCTATATATTTCTCCATCTAATGTCTGTATGTGTTTTTGCATTACTTTATCCCTGCCCCTTGTCTGTCTCACTTCCCTTTCCCTAGATAAGGACCAGTTGCTGGAAATAGCAAAGGCTAATGCTGCTGCCATGTGTGCAAAAGCGGGGGTTCCTATTCCTGAGAGTCTTCGGCCTAAAGCCATCCTCCAGCTCCCTCTACCCACTCCATCTCCTGCTCCCCTTTCCTTACCCCTACCTTTACCTCTCCCCATGGGTATGGGGATGCCCAATATGCCTAACATGGGTCCAATGGGAATGCCCAATATTCCAGGAATGCCCAGCATGTCAAATATCACAATGAGTGCTGCTATGGCAAGCATGACAGCAGCTACTATGACAGCTGCCTTGACCAACATGGGTGCCCTGGCAGCAATGCCTCCCCTTGCCCCACTTCCTACCATCACCAACAAGCCTCCCCCGTGCCTCGCTCCGCCAGCACCGTCTCTTAACCTGGATCACATTGAAGAAGCAAAAAGGAAGGTGACTCAGCAAGCCAACATACACACAATCAAGGAGCTTACTGAGGTAAGTGCAGTGGGAATAATCAGACGTAAACTAATAACAGTGTTGAGGTAAAAAGAATGTGTGGACAGTACAAAATAACTGATGTGCTTCTCTTGTTCTTTTGCAGAAGTGTAAGATGATTGCAAATAGCAAGGAGGAGATGGCCATTGCTAAACCCCATGTCTCAGATGATGAAAGTTAAAACGCCAAGCCCTCATGGTAAAAACAAAACAAAAATCAAGCTTTATTCTTCCAATATTTGTCGCTCTGTTGATTAGTGTTTAAACCTTGGTATAATAAACTCAAACTATTCAAAATCACCAACATTAAAAAGTACTTAGAAAAAGTATTGGAATGTCATTCATTTGTTATGTTATATTAAAAATTCAGTGACTCGTAAATTTGGAATTGACTCACCTTTCTGTGCATTTTTATTAATAAATTGACTTATTGTCAGCGTGGAGGCATAGTATTCTGTCACACTGTAATCGAACCTTTTAGTTTATCAACCTTTATTCTCTCTCTCTCTAAGGACTGAAGGAAAATGTACAAAATGTTATACAAGAGGTCCTACTCGCCACAGTTTCGTTTGGCAGACTGAGCCTCATAAACCAACAAGAACAAGAGAGCACCCTAGTTGTCACATCTTATATTGGATCACTGGCACCAGCCACTGCCGTACTCCCTCTCGGTTTGTATTTGTGTGAGAGAGCCAGAGACTAGCAGACTGTCACCTGTGATGCCACTGAAAAAACTGGACACACAGAGACGTGTGCGCCATTGAATGACTGGACAGTGAGTACAGTGAGGGTGAGTCTGTGTATATAATGACTTTGAACACCAACTTCTCAGCGCTGCTTGTTCAGCAATCACTGTTGTAAAAATTGAAGAGAAAACAAACCAAACTAACTAGGGGCGCAGGTGTTTTTGTAAAAGATTAGTTTCTCTAAGATTGTTTTAATTTTATGTTTTCTTAAAGGATGGTGTTAAGTTCAGGCTGTGTCCATGTTCTGCTGTATTTCCTCAGTTAATTGTAGTCCTTGATTTTATAAACAAATTATATAGACAAAAGTTATGGTAGATCCTTGCATGTGATGTTTTCACAGGCCTGGTTCTCCAGGGCAAGAAAGGATAGATGTTGTAAATCCTGGAACCGGGTACCACATCTGATTATTTTGAAGTAACAACGATACTGGCTGCAAAATGTGGTTTGTATTTTAACGAAGGTTACTGTCTCCACTCACATAACCTGGACAATTTGGTTAGTACAGCCCTGGGTGTGAATTTTTTTTTTTTTTCCTCTTTCAAATAGCAAGAATATCTTACTCTCACCTGGCCTTTCATGGGTATTCTTTTTCTCAACTAGAAAACACTGTTATAACAGCAGTGTCATAACATGCATTGACATTTGCAAATGACATAAGCATTAGTAAGTCCTTTGAATTACATGATGACATTTTAAAAGTACGAGACTAGTAGTTCAGTGCAAACAACCAGCACTGAAAGCAGTTGGCTCTTCTGAATATTTACACTTTACCAAAAAAAGAATAGCAGTTATGATACTTCAGCAAACGGGAGAACTCACAGATGAGAGTGACAGCTATGATCCAGTTGGTGGGTCCTTAAACCCTCAAGTTCATTCGATAGGAATCGTTAATATAACAAACAAGAACATATTGTAGTTTGCTCATTAAAAATGACCAACGCAGATTCGGTTAAACCTTGTGCTGTAAAGGGGTTGACAATTCTTAGTTTCTCTCCAGTACACATTAGAATAACATTAGCTTTACTGCAACATGATTAAAGTCATTAGTGAGAAAGTAGGACACAGGAAGTGACTTGTCCTCATGGATGAATATAGAAAGTTGAATATGCCCCACAGAGACATTGTTACACATTCTTGTGTTAGACAATCAGATTAGACAAGTTTTTTTAATGAAGTGAATTATAACCACATAAAATGAAATAATCTTTGTATCCATGTGCCAACTTAAAGTGTTACTGTAACCAGAACACGTAGTAATGTGCATACATGAAAACTCAAGCCCTGCTTATGTAACCTGCCGACCCAATTGACATCTTATTTACTTGTAAACACCCTGACCTGTATTTGACTCATTGTGTGACCTGAGTTACATAATGTCACAGTTTATGTGTTTGTATTTTTAAGGATATTTTCTGTTGGATGACTGAAGAACAAAGACAAACTTGGTGCTTTTGGTGAAACTGGCAGTGACGAGGCTTTTTGTGAGGAGTTTTGCTCTCGCGTTACATTTGTTTTATGGTTCCAGTTTACTGTTTTACCCACTCATACCCAGGGCTGTTTGATTGTGGGGGATAATCTGTGAAGGTTATCGCAAACTGTAACTATACTGTGTTGAACTTTTGAATTGATTTCCAGGTAACCTTTAGCTATTTTAATGACAGTAAAAAAGGAAAACATACATTTTAGGATTCATTTTTTGGTCATTTGAATAGAACATTGCTTGCTTTGTACATAAATGTGTTGATGATTATTAAAACCTCAACAATCTGTCTGTGTGTCCGTTGCTGTGTGCTGTGTTGTCTTTTGTTAGTATCATAATGTACAAGTGTGACTGAGTATTAGCTAGACAGACAAAGGGGAGAACGGATTAGGATGTCTTGTTTTAAGGTAGACTGATCTCTACAGAGGAATCTTTATAAAACATACTTGGCGTCTCAAAAAGATTATTGAAAAGCTCAAGTAGGGAGATGACTACAAGGAAACGCAGTAGATCATCCTTGATGGATGAGCAAGCAAGGAGAGAGTTGGTGAAATTACTGCTTGCACTGTGTTAAAAAAAAAAAAAAAAAAGACAAATTCCATCAGAAGCTGAAGTCATTTTATAATGTATAACCGCTTATAGTTCCGTTGGCTTTTTTTGTTCATTAACGTTTATTAAAGTGGTTCAAAATGTTTAAAAATCCTATAGAACAATGTTCTTATATTTACTCCTATTATGTACAGAATATAAGCAGTAGAATGCATCGTGTAGTTTATTTGACAGGCTTTTTGTGTTTAAAGTATTATTATTACACAGACTGATTATGCTTAATTTCATACTCATTCATGTGTCCTCTGGTTCCATCTAGTGGAATTCTTGATTTAAAACTCTGGAAAACTTGAGTGGTCTTAAAAAAATCCTGGTTCAACAGTTACTATAACACAAATCCCATTTTACCATCCAAAGTGTAATTATTGTGACTTGTGAAGTGTGATTGGTGTGAGCAAATAAATTGTATATTTAACAGTTGATCAATTTTTATCTTTCCTAAAGTAAACATGTGTATGAGACCTGTATTCCTACAAGTGGTGCACCTTCTGTTTGCCTCCACTGCAGGTTTGTTTTTAGACATTAGTGAGTAACTACATTTCCAAAGACTTGAATCAATAAACATTAATTATCTGAAATACCCAAAAGTGTCAAGACAATGACGAGCAGAAAGGACAGCAAGGGCTCAGAAATGCTTTCATTTTTGCCCTATGTTCTTTGATTTACTCAGATGTTGAGTAAGGATGGGCAGCCGTTAGTTAGAAGGCGTATCTCTTGAAACGGGCAAAAAAGTCCACAGTGAGCGTTTACGCAGATACAGAACTCAACAGTATAAACTGAGATATTATAGACACATAAAAGCTTGTTTTGTGATATGATTCTAAAAAAATTAATGCTGAACAAACTAAATAAGTGCACAGGTTGCTGGTTTTAGAGAAGCTAAGCTTCAACTCTTATACTTGTAGACACACACAAAGCTATTGCCTCTTGTTTGTACTGTTTGTAACTATTTTTTCTTTACAAAATGTAAATTCAGCGGAAGAAACTTGAAAAGAGCTTCGCCTGCTCTTTGAAAACACTCCTAATAGACGTAACTTGGTTCCTGAAAAATGTTTCTGTTGTATTTGAAATCCTCTTTTACTTTCCAATATTGTTTTCTTAACCAGCATTAGGAATCTGGAGAAGTAACTGCGTTTAAATATTCTAGTTCAGTTATGTTCATTTAATAATAGAAGTCCTCCTGTCAGTCTCTGCTTGCAGGCTTGTTTACACACAGCGGTCACGTTTCCATGTATATGCGTGTGGCTTGCATACTGAGCAGCTTGTGAGTCATTGGACTTTGCAGATCAATGGCTGTTGGTCGATGGATGGCTTAGTGCTTTGCAACGACCCCGCAGTTCAAGCTCTCTACTCATTCTGTCAAGCAGCCAGGACCCACATTTGTATATTTTATCTCACTCTTCTGTGCCTTTCCGTTTTCAAAACACACTTTTTTCTTGACATTACTTCACATTCCTCGCATACGTATGCGCACGTACTCACACAGCTCACAGTGGAGTTTAGAGCTAGAGCGAGACTTCACTCCAATGTGAGACAGACACCATAGAGACAAAAGGAGAAAAAAGAAAAACGAGAGGCACAATGAGATAAAAGCTGACGGAAGAGAGGAGAGAGAAAACAGGACAAAAGAGAAAATAGGATGCCTAATTTGTGCTGAGGAGGATCTGGATTAGTGCCCACAGAACCCAGCGGGCTGTGTGTGTCTCTATAAGAGTCCATGTACTGGTCAGAGGAGTAAAATAGAGGTTGTGACTTTGACTGTACTTGTCAGTTCATTGTACTGTCAAAGCTGTGTGTGCGTCAATGCCCTTGACAGAAGTTTCACACAGACTGTAAAAAAGCAGCAGATTCTCCTTCAACAATAACATGTGAATATGTACTTATACATGATTGAAGACACGAGGTGCATTCATGCATGAATATTTCATGAAGGCACCAGGAAGGAGCAACTATAGATCTTAATTTATGGATGAAGGAAGTTAAGAGAATTAAAATTTTAATGTGAAGTGGCAATATAAGTGGTCTTTAACATGTATCCTCATTTTTGCCTCAGATCTAAAGACCCTAAACCACCTGCCCATATGTGGATCAGATTGACTCCACGCTTCATTTAATGTGCTCAGCTGTCAAGCACAGATCTAAATTAATAGTGGTCTATTAATTTTCCACCTCTCAGGTAGCTCCATAATAGGAGGCATCTGGGCATGAGGTTCTGCATGCAGTCAGGTCAATTGGTGGCACTGAGTTGGCAGTGGGTGTGAGTGGGTGTCTGTCTGTGATGGACTGGTCAGCTGTACAGGGAGTAGCCTGCTTCTCGCATCCCCGTGACCCTTAAACAGGAAAAGTGCTCAAGATAAGGTACAGACGGTGAACTTAAAACGTGCTGCTGCTCTGTGATATCAGCCACAGAGACGAGTGCTTCCTCACTGGCAAAAAAACGCTGAGGTGATACAGCATCGTGTGAGCATGTGTGTGTTTGTGTGACAGCCGCAGGAATGTGTGTGTTAGTTCCAGTCCACTGATCGAGAATGAGAACAGAGTCGCTGTTACAGTATCTGATGCTGGTGCCCTGAAAAGTTGCTTCCGTTCATACTGGCCACAGGCTTGTTACGTCCTCACTTTATTAGCTAAGCAGCCTCCTTAGATTATTGAACGGGTCATGGGTTCCTTTCCTGGAAACACTGGTGTAATATTTAGTTAGAAGAGTCACACGTCCTTTAGCGTTACTCATTTCAATCAGTTAAATATCATCAATGCATCTCTTTGATATTAATGAAATCATGTCTGTCAGAGAGGAAAGCGCAGCTAATTCTGACCCCTGCATTACTAAACAGACAGAGTTCATGGTAGAGGTTATGTCGTAGCTTGTATTGGATCAAATCGTGTCATTTTGTGTCACGTCATATTAGAAAGTTTCCTGTCAAATCTGATTTTATCCACCAAATGATATTGTGTTGTTTCCTGGACCATCCTGTGCCTTTATACCTACGTTGTAATGTGCCGTATCACACGTGGTATTGTACAGTATCTTTTGTCGTGTGCTTTATAGAACTATATTGTATCTTTTTGTGCTGTATCCTGTTACAAATGATTTTGTCCTACTCCATCCTTTCGAGTCACATCGTCGCGTATTGTGCTGTGTCTTATCTCCAGTTCCACCTTAACACAGAGACGACAAATCTCTCTTTGCACCCGTATTCCCCCGCTTCTCCCGGTGGATCGCTCTTTGTACACTGTATTCATGCAAGGTGTTAAATGACTCACTTACAGCAGCAACAACAGACTTTATCACTCTGCACTGTCCCCAGACTTTTACCTCTGACTGCACTTGTACCCATTTTTATACACAGCAACTCTTTTAAAGGTAACTCACTGTTCTCTGACAGCCAAGAAATGTATTTTCTTCCCCATTGCTCGATGCATTAATTATGGCTTTCATGCAAAATGGATTAGACCTGCAACTTCATTGAGTGGCTGGAGCAGTTGTGGACTCTATGGCTCTGGTCCAACTAAATGGAGCCCCTGCCAGTTTGTTCATGATATCACACCCACCGGTTTAATTGTTCCAGTAGGTGTTGCAGACCTTTATGAGGTGAAATATGCAGCTTTTATGGTTTTTCTTTTGGTATGAGCTAGTACTCCCAGGAGTAGACTTTGTCTACACATTAAAGTCTATGCTGCCTCAGCGCTCAAACACGTAGTATACGACCCGATCATCGTTGTTTATAGAGCATTTAACTCCCACATACAGAACGTCTTCACAGCTTTGAGCTGTTTTAAACGGAAGACGAGGAAGAACGAGTGACGTGTCATTGTGGTGGCTGCTCTGCAGGATATGTTTGACTTTGAGGCTGTCGCTTAGCGTTTTCTACGTTGGAGCGCTTGTATGACAGCGTTGGCTCGCGTTGTATTTGTTTCCCGAGATGGGAAGTCTCATCTCTGTTTGTTTAATAGTCATGTGCCAGAGAAGATGCATTAATATGCGTCATGAATAAAGCACCTTCAGAAGACGGTATTTAACTGCAGCAAGATTTGATGTATTGGATGCTGTCATGTTCACTGGGTGCAAACGTAGACTGTGGACACAAAATTATTGCTGTGGGGAAACTGTTCATATTTCATCATATTCATGTATTATACAGCAGAATAGGCCAAACTTGTCTCTGTGTCCAATGCGTTTTCCAACCTCGCTCGGTCAGAATAGAGGCGTGCATAAAGACGTTAGTTCCTCTCACATGGGTACATGTTCTTTTTTGTTTGGGGTTTTCCAAGTAAATACATTTAACCACAGGCTTTTGAGAGTGCAGAAACGTGTGTCTGTGGAAAATGTGCTTTACTTCAGTGGCTGTTATCGACCTTCTTTGCCCCTGGAATGATGTGCTTATTAGTCAACTGACAAACTTTCTACAGCAAATAGACTTTTTAGCCTCAGTGTATGCGGCACATGTATATTTATTTTATTTTTTACTCTTTGTGTTATACTTTATTTATATGAAAATTCAGGAAACAATTCATTTTCTGCTCATACACCGTATACTCTAGAGGTGGCTATGTTACTAAAGGTACGTGATAAGTCAGCCACAGTGCCACATGTAGTTAATATAAAAACCCATCCCCCTCACACTCGCTTCTGTAAGATTTTAAATTGATATCTATCATCTTTCCTGCATGTGCAACAAATTACATTCCTCAGTGTTTTCTGACCTGCCTCCCCTTTAGAAACTCTGCGGTGAAGGTTGAGAGAATTTTACTTTAATGCCAAATCCACTTTGTTCTCCAGTGAGAACAGTCATTATTTGCATGATCCTCTGTCTGAAGAAATGAGCTGCAGTAATTTCTCCAGTAATGATATTCTTCTAGGGCAGCAAACGTTCATATTGAAATTCTCTTTGATCCACACAGCAAGTCCAGAAATAATAATAAAAATATTGGGTATGATTGGGTTCTGTTGTGTGTCTCAGCGCAATCATTTCTCGAATTGACATAAATATCGCACAGGTTTTTGACTGTGATTGCTTGTGACCTCTGCAATTTGCTTGAGGAATGAAAGTTGCATTTTTAGACTTTGAAATGTTATAACTGACTCCTATCAAACTTCATCCAAGTTTTGGGAAGACGATAACTGCACGGATGTGAATCTATGGAAATAAGGGAAGAGGAGGCGCCATAGGCCTCCAGGAGGGCTTTTGGCTGTAGAAACTGTTGGTATTTTTTACATAAAAATAATAATTCATAATCACAACACAGAAGTGACTGAGGGGTGACGAGACGAGCAAATCTTCACGTTAAACTACGGGATTTCTGGATCACTCCAACAGGCTTTGTCACCCAACAGGGAGAGCCTTGATTGAACAGCTGCTGTATCAGCTCAGAGGCCAATTCCACGGCGATTATAGCTCAGTAGCTTCAGCGATAAATCTCCTGGCACAGATTCGGAGGGAGACACGTGCCCACGTAACATAGTCCTCGACGCAAACCCTTCAAGTTGCATGCGCCGCTTCGGCCCCGTGCTCTCGTTGGACCGGCTGCAGTGTTACCTCCAGTTAAAATGTGCGCCCCCACACGATCTACACATCTTTTTTGAAGTCGAGAACCTCCGGTCCCTTAGCGATGAGGGTTTATTTTTCTTTATGATGTGAGATGACAGCAGGAAGCTGCTTTAGGGCTGCGTTATGTGGACATCAGTTTCAAGCAGTGTGGGTTTTTCATGGGCAGTGTTTCCTGCAAAGTCCTGACACAATCACCGGTTCATGAGGCGTGAGTACGACGTCACATTAAAAACAAAGCATTCAAAATGTTTTAGAATGGGACTGAGATCAACGATATACTGTATGTTTAGAGCTAAACAGTCAGGTGCTCTACTAACACAGTGATAGTGGCTTTCAGGTAAACGCCTAATTTGATGAATGTAAGATAGTAAAATGCAATTCAATTAGTTTTTTCTCCTACCTGCCTCCAAATTTCAGACCTCTAGACAGCTCAATCGACCCGTCCTGTCAGTCATTCAATTAATCAATCAATAGTCTGATTATGGAGTCAAGCCTTTGATGACAGCCTGATTGCATGGTGTGGAATCACTGCTCACATTTATTGCACAATTGAATAAATAAAGAAGAAGCGCAGTCCAATAATAATGTGTATGTTGCTGTTTGGCTCATGTGTAAGGGAATAAAATGTGAATTGTGCCTGCGGTGCTTTATATTGGCTCCTTTCCCACCACCGGTCCACAGGGAATGGCCAATTACAGGGCTTTTATTTTCACACAGCACAGGTATGGCCCACACATGTCAATTTCCACACGGCCTCTGGATGCATGTACACGCTGGTGTTGTGATCCAATCAATACTTATTCTCACCTGTGTAATATCCATATCCCCTCAACTGCAACCACAGTAGCTTCGCAAAGCTATTCATTTAAAAGATTGTTAAAACATCTCATCATTTTCTATCCTGGCATCGCTCTCACTTCCCCTAATTGCTTCTCACATATTCTTTTCACACCCGATACCCCTGCTGCTAGCGCCTTCCCTTCCTCTTTCCCCTCTCTCTCCCATTATTCTTAGACTCTCGTCTGCACATTTTTTTTCCCTTTTCTGCTTGTTTCCTAAAATTGTTTTCTCTCATGTGCTGGCTTCATAACTCTGCTTTCTCTCTTCTGCTGCTCATTTCTACTCACCCCTCCACCCCCCAGTCTCGATGTGACATCTGTCTTTTATTTTCCAATCTCTGGCCTCCCCTCCCCCCTCTGATGTTGACAGAAATACCAATAAGGACTGACTCTGCATGCAGGCGTGTGTGCTCCCAAAACTGCACAAGTGTGTCAGCTAGTGCAATACACCACTACTCCATGTGCTCCTGCAACCTGCAGCAACTGAGCCTGACTGCACTGAACAGGGAAACCGTGACTTGATGACTGACCCAGGTCTATGCATCCAGACGCACACACAACGGTGGGTGTGTGCGTCTGACATTTTGAAAACGAACGGAACTGAAACACAAAATAAATCAAATGTTGACATATAAATTCTTGCCAGTGGGATGCGAAAAAACAAAGGCTTTTGTTCCGGAGCACTTAGATAGTGAGTAATATAGTGTCTGCTTTATATGAAATATGTGGTAAAATAAAGAAAATTAGGCTGGTATACAGTACTTTGCAACCACCTCAGTGCGCACTGATTTTGTTCAGCAGCAATCTAACACAGCTGACAAATTACAGCTGATGAGGCAGAATCTGCAGCCAATCTAAATAGATGCTTAAGAGCCCACAACTCAGGAGCCAAGAGTGAATTTCTGACCCGTTTGTTTTAACTTTCATTACAGACTTTTCAATAACAATTACAACTGATTTAATGTTATCGTAACATAGGGCAGCTTTAACATTAACACGTAATCGCTCCCTTCAAATGCGTCGGTTCACAGTAGTAAAAATACAGAGTGCGCTCATTGGTTTTATGTGGAGCATCTGTTGATATCCAGCACTTGTGACTGAACTAAGCTATGCCAGTGAACCGTGGTTTGAGAGGTGAGCAGGACGGGAGAGGCTCCCAGGCAGCGTTATCCAGGTTGACTGAAATTTAATTGAACACTCATGACTTAAATGAGATCTCGTGTCAAGAGGGTGCACGGAGCCCAGCGGAGCACCGTTTGTATTTCAACTGCATTGTCTAAACGAGCCAAAGTGACTCTGATGGCTTAATGTGAAAATTGTGTTCATCTTTGCATCTATTTGCATTTTTGTGGGGAGATTGAATAAGAAAATGTTTTCTCTGTCACTGTGAGCGTTTATAACGCTAATGCACCCCACACAATGAGCACAGGCCTGAACGTGGCTTAAAAGCGTCAATTTGAGAAGATGTGCAAAGGCTTTAGTAACCAAGGAACAAGGGGGAAATGCACTTTAGTTTCAAGCTTAGTCAGTTTTTTTACCTGTCATTAGGGCAGAACACTGTTTCCAGCAGTTTATGTCACACCTTGTTGCACAGTACTGATGATCAGGAATAACAAAAATAAATCGTAACATAACTAAATTGTTCCGCTTTGTCTGTGTGGCTGTTATGTAACGTATGAGACCGCACGGCGTAATGAAAGCGTTAAAGATGGATGGTGTGTTTCGAAGAGACAGAAAAAAATGTTTAAGCCATCAATGAATATTTTAAGAGAGACCGGGAGCTGTGGGCGGGATGGGCGAACTCAATAGAGAGTCGGACTGCTGAGAGACGGAGAGATAATTTAATAGACAGGCAGAGCAAATGTGTTGGAGGAGAGACAGAAAAGCTGGAAGGATGCGAGATGAATGAATGCTGGACTAATCTGGACCAAGCCATGGAGAGAAGAACCGACATTAATTTAATAAGATGGATGAACAAATAGATGTTCCAAAAAAACTCCAAACCTGGACTGTGTGTGTGTGTGTGTGTGTGTGGGCATTAAATGTTTTGAGACAACAGGAAACTCAGAACAACTTTTGCCTGATGATGTTTGGAGATGGGCACAGAGAAATTAAAATATTAGTACAAGAACACAAATGAGCAATTTCTTTAGTAGGCGCATACACAGACGAGCTCCAGCTTTAAATTTTCGGATTTGAGCCGTTGCTGAAACTCTGTGTGTTTATGTTAAGGATTGGTTTTGCTCTAACGCCTCAGAAGAACAGCATTTCAGTAAACAGGGTGGCACTTAAGGGCACTTGCAAATACCAGTGATTGAGCATCTGGGGGGTAGTTACAGTGAAAAGGGCTCATCATAGGAGCTTTTAGGAGCACTTGAGTTGACCACAAACACAGTTGGCTTGTGCTTACGCCCCGCTGCTAATGCATCACTGCGGGGTTATTAAGACACAAGCAGTTAGTGAGGGAGTTAATCCAAGTTTAGCCACGAATTCATGCACTGAGGGGTGAAAAGAATACAAACGTTCAGGCTGTCGCATTTAGACCGACGTCCTCTTCCTCTAGGGGCATGCGCAGCTCAGCCCGTGTGAGAAAGAAGACAATGGACCCTTGTTGAGAGGTGTGGGGGCCATCTGCCTCCACCGGCTGGGGCGAAGGGACAGTGAAAAGACAAAAAAGGAAGAGTAGCAAACCGCAGAGAAGCTCACAGCAGGTTGGTATCTGCACCCTGGAAGCGTAGGGCTCTACAGAACGGCACACAGAGGAGACCTGCTCATATACAGCAGGAATTACATTAATGCATAATTCATGTACATATGAATGTGGCCTATTAGGGCTGCTGGCAACGATGACACCGCTTCTCCAGAACAGTTTACCTTGCCCGTTAAATAAAAGTATTTTCTCCTGATTATTATCTGTATGTACAAGACTTCTTCACCCAAGGATTCAGGTTTAGGTTCAGCTGAGCAGGTTCTGGTTCCAGTAACATAATGATTTAAAAGAGAATTTTCTCTTTAAAGGATTCAGTAACAACCGTGCTCTCTACAGGAGCTTAGTGTCCGTGTGAAATCCCAGCAGTATTAAACATTTCCTTCTCAGTGCTTTTCCTGAGGTAGCATGTGGTGTTTTTATCTGCCATGAAGATGTACACATGGAACCACCTGTTTACGTAGGAGAACAGCTGGTCTTATCCAAATGATCGAATCATTTAGAAAATCTGTAGACGATGAGGATTAACAAGTGGGCTTACGTGGCGATTTGAGTCTCTCACTGAGGTTTTTTTTTTTAAAGCTAATCACGTGAAAGCAAGCATTTTGGATGAAAACAGACGATATTTTTAGCCTTCGCGAGCAGCCCGCACACGCCTGCACCACCAGTACACAGAAGGATGCGGCCTGTCTCACTGCCACTGGCTTGTTTTCTTCTGGTGCGTTTCAGCTTTTCACCGTTTTCCTCTCTTGCTTCGAACAAGAACAGTGACGCTCACACATTGGATTGGAGTGGCATTAGGCTGGGACTCTGAAAAGAAAATGGACAAAAACATCAACCGTTGCGCGTTGTTCTCGTTCACAAAATGACTGAACTGATTCAACCACAGTGGAGATTAAAGTCCCTGTGTCCAACTATGAGGGCTCCATGTCTTGACAGATAATGAAATAATATTTGTTCATATCCTCTTTTATTGTTATCTACTGTACATTAGTGATGGAGGAAACTAGAAGTAAACTCCACAGTTTTGTCTTTCAAGTCCTCTGAGTCCATTTAAATCAGATCTGCTTTGGTCATTTATCCAGATAATACTCTTGGTAACTGAGTTTGACCTTTTACCTCAGCTGGGTAATACTTCCTGCTTTCTGTTCTGTTCATTGCTCTTTTCCAGAAAGTGCAAATTGCAGAAGGATGTCTTTATACTACTACATACAAACCCTGACAATTGTAGAGTTATTCCTCGGATTTCATTGATAACGTCTAGGTTGTCTGGGGCTAACCTCCAGCTACAACTCTAACCTTTTAATCCCACATGAGCCTGAGCGCAGCTTTAGTAATGCTGGGGTATTTTTTTTAGCAGTCTCGGTTTAAAAGAATGAGTGACAGGGCTTTTGCTGTTAGGGGGCCCATGGCTTTGTAAAGCTTACACTATAAGTCAGTCCCATCCTTTTAAATAACCTGAAAATCCTTCCTTAGAAATAAGGAGGAGTTTTAAGAGGCTGGAGGAAAATGGCTTGTTTTATTTATTGTGTGAAAATGTAATAAAAAATAAAAAATACAACCCCGCTTTTAAAGAGAGGTCATTGGAGGTAGGGAGGACGCAGGCAAGGGGCAACAAAGAAGAATAAGCAAGTGCATGGACAGACAGCGAGGCAGACAAAGAGATGGATGGGTGGATAGAGGGTTGTTGAGGAGAGGAATAGAAAGTCCTGAATGCTGCTGCGGCAGGCTGTGCTGACGTGAGGAGTGTTCCCAAACACAGTTAGTTTCGACTGCAGACCCACTGCATTACCATACTCGCACACACACGCACATACACACCACAGACGCGCAGTGCCTGAGGGAGAAGGCTGCGAGCAGGCAGAGCTGAATAGAACGGGGACAGAATCTCCTGTTCTGGTCCCGAAGAGGTCACTGTGTACTCCAGCACTATTTGTAAACGTGTTAAGATGTGTGTGCATGTGCGTGTGTGTGGTCATGTCCTTGCTACAGGTTGGGGTGTTTGGGTGACCGTGCTCTGGGCGTTTTCTTCAGGTGTTTGACTCGTGCCCGCGTATGTTTTTCACGCATGACGGAGCCCTCCACAGGTGCGTTTAAGCGTGTGGAGCCGTGCGTGTTTGTGCATCACTGTGCTTCGCGTAATGGGTGTGCACATGTGCGAGTGGGTGTGCGTTTCCCCTGCACGCCTCCGTCCTCCCCTCTCCTCTCGTCCCCCCTGCTTCTCCTCTCTTTTCCTCTCCTCTCCTTGATGCTTCCCTCTGCTCTCCAGTCTGCGCTTCCTCACGGAGCAAGGTGCGTATCATTGGATCAGTAGCTGCTGCCCGCCACACTGTCCAATCGCATCTAGTGGGAGAAAGAGAGAGAGCGAGAGAGAGAGAGAGAGAGATGGGGGAGGAGAAAGACAGGAAGGCAGAGGGAGATTGATCATTTGAACGTCCTGGGCCTTTATTCCTTTGAGAAGCACTTAAATTTCCACTAGAACTAAGGCGCATTTTCCCCCATATCTACTTTTCTAGGATTAAAGGCTTGAAGGCTGTGCTTGCTTTTTGTTTTTTTTTTTGTTGTTTTTTTTTGGGGGGGGGTTATTCCCACCCAGGAAACCTACCACCACCACCATCAGCAGCAGCAGTAGCGGCAACGGCGGCAGTAGAGGAATATCTCTCAATATCCCATCCCGGGCACGTCGGAGGAGCTGCAGCAGCGACTAAACGAGGGGCGATCGTTTTTGTTGCTGGCGGAAACAGGAACATGGTCCGTGGGATTTCTCACCTCTCACCCAGCCTGGGTACGTATCTCTCCCATCTAACATACTGTCATTTGGACATTTTTTACTGCGGCGAGATGCAGGTTGAGCCTTTGCATTTGAGCGCGCTTGTGTGTGTGTGTGTGAGTGTTTTGCCGTAGTCAGCCGTAGAGATTTAGACAGAATATTCTGCCACAGCGAGCGTTTTCCACCCCGCACTTACTGTATATGTTTAATTTCTCCCCCTCTCCCCGTTTCCTGATCGCGGCAATGAGAATGACATTAATGTGCTCTTTCTGCATGGAAATGTACAAGGGGAGGGTGGCAGGCGGGTTTGCCTTGATAAATGGAGCGTTATTCATCAGCGTGTGTGAGCACCACTGGAATGTTAACTAGCACCTTGGACAGCCGACACCGATACAGTCTGACATGGGAGGAGCGACAGGCTGATCATTTTACACTCTAATATGTTAGCGTGGTTGTGTGTGTGGTTGTACGGAAACTGATGTTGCGCTCTCCGTGCGCGCGCGCCTGTGTATGTGTTAATATTCTGCCCTAAGGCCCTCGGAAAGAGTGAGAGAGAGAGAGAGAGAGAGACAGAGAGAGAGAGAGAGAGAGAGAGAGAGAGAGAGATGGCAACGTCGGCTGGGGAGCAGATGTGTGTGTTCGAAGTACAAAGAGGGGGAGAGTGTGTGTGTGTGTGTGTGTGTGTGAGAGAGAGAGGGCACGTAGAGAGATCAAGAAAGTGTGTGTGCGCGCATCTTTGGATTGAGAGAAAAGCCGCTGTTAGTTTCTCCAAGAGGCATAAAGTAGGTGTGTGTGCAGTTATCTGTGGAGGAAAGAAGGCAAACGCTGTGTGTGTGTGTGTGTGTTGTGAGTCACAGGCTTTTCCACTTTCTGCTATAAGCAGGTCAGGAGCCCCTCGTTTATTCAGGGTTTAATTAAGTCGACTTGATTCTCCAACGCATCCCACCCCCCTCACTAACCTTCCACCCCCCACCAACCTGATCACTGGACCTGGTAGTGGGAGTGTGGCATATGTCTAGCACGCACACACACAACACATACACACACGCCATTCCTGTGTGACACAGCAGTTAGTCTGACACCGCGAGTCAAGCTGAGCGTTTGCCCTATCTATAGCACTCACATCTATTTTTAACATGGACAACCAGTGAGGTGGCACAGCCTGCCCTTCTGATGTCATGTGTGTGTCTCCTGTGTGCGTGTGACGTTGTCGTTTATTTTACACTGGGGTTGTCCTAATGAAGAGTAACTCAACCGTCCTCCCCCTCTTTTCTTTCCGTCTCTGTGCATCTCTTTCTCTTTTCCAGGAGGCAGTGCGAGCTTGTTATGGGGGTGACCGGACGGAGAGAGTGACAGAGGAACAGTGATGCTACTGTTTACATAACGAAAGACTCTCTCACCCACCCACCCACACTCACACACACACACACACACACACACACACACACACACCCACACACGCTTCAATACCTCAAGTAGGAAATACACAGCTGCTTAAGCATTTCTACACATACATACATCTACAGACACTTATTCAAGGGACTCACTGACTGAGTCACCAGACACTCAAAGGCAGCATCACTGACTCACACACGCACATAGACCGATACACAAGGGGAAAAGGTTGTTTGCTAGAGCCAGGACAGTGTGTTGTATGTGCTGTGGGCCAAGCTTAGTAGCAGCTGTGTGTGAGTGTTGGATACATTTGAAGGGTCAGCAGAGCCATAACTCTCCCCTTCCCCCAGTCCCTTCCTCCTCCCCTCCTATCTCTCATATCCCAGCGATCCTAAACACATCATCATGTCTAAGCTGAGGACCAGGAGGAATCCCTCTCCCTTGCCTCCTCGCCCATCCTTGTCCTCTCCCCTTGGACTCCTGTGTTTCCCCCTGTCCCTCTGCCTGTCCGTGTGTCTCTACTCGGCCTCCTCGTTGGCACAGCAGACCGTACCTGTCATCTCAACAGCGCAGGGCCGCATCCGTGGAATTCTGACTCCGCTGCCCTCGGACCTCCTGGGGCCAGTCATCCAGTACCTGGGAGTACCGTACGCAAGGCCGCCAACGGCGGACCGGAGATTTCAGCCGCCTGAGCCACCTTTACCCTGGCCTGGAATACGAAATGTGACGCAATTTGCTCCAGTATGCCCGCAGTCGCTGGACGAGAGGAGCATGCTCGGAGATATGATGCCGTCCTGGCTTACAACTAACCTGGATATAGCAGCGACGTACCTTACGCACCAGAGCGAGGATTGTCTCTACCTCAACATCTACGTGCCCACCGAGGATGGTAAGCGAACCCAGTGATTAGCGCTGACTGTCACGTACAAAACTGAATGAATATGCTTAGTATAGTTTTAGGTTCATCGTGACCTGTGGCACAAAAAAGGCAACAAAGGGGCAAAGGTTAAAAAAAGATACCTGGAGCTGTTTTCAGAGGCAACAAATGACTAAAATGTGAAGGTGTCCCGTTAGGACACAGACATACCTTTGTTAAATAAACAAATAAATAAATAAAGGCCTCTGTTAAAGAAAAATCTGCCGCCGCCAAACGATCCCTCCACCTTCTGCTCATGCCGCTGGTTGAACCGGCATTTAATATGCAGACACCTGCGTCTGTCGCCGAGGGGTTTATGCCTTTACTTGTGGAGCAAAGAGGGAAGGACAAGGACTCACTCATGCATACATATTGGTTCATACACATGCATTTGACCCTACAGATGCGTGCACACACGCAGACACAATGGCGAGCATTAACATCCCCACAGCCAGAATTTATGTCCACCTGCTGAGGAATACAGCTTGGGTTATAAGAAACATATGGAAGCAGGGGGAGACGCAGATTGTTTCAGCTTTTGTTTGCATAAACCCGCAGAAACAAAATGCAGGTGGACGGACAACGAACATGTGTAGCGCTGACATAAGGCATCTTTCTCTTTCTCCCAGACATCCACGAGGAGGGGGGTCAGCGGCCAGTTATGGTCTACGTCCACGGTGGTTCGTACACGGAAGGCACTGGTAACATGATGGATGGCAGTGTTCTGGCAAGCTACGGCAACGTCATTGTCATAACCCTCAACTACCGCCTAGGAGTACTGGGTAAAACCCTACCCCATGTCTGATATATCTTCACCAAGTGTGCAGTTTGCCTAAGACTTATGCTCTTTATGGTGCTATAAGGTTTAAGGTTAACACTGATGTAGCCATATTTCAAAATAAACCTCTAATCCTCATCCTGTTAGTTTCACTGATGCTACTGAAGCACCAAATATATTACAGTGGTACAGTTGATTCTTTAAGTAGACTTGAGGGAAGGGCCGCAAACGCAGGCTTAGCAGCAGTATATAGTAAAATAATGTGTGTTTAAAATGTGCGGTAATTGTGCTGTAGCAGCACGCTCCATCCTAAGAGCAAGAACAATAGCAGTGCAATTACTGCCAAGGTGCTCTGGGTGCTGATAATATCACTGCGGTATCATAGGCTTACTGTATAGTAATTTACTTAATGAAGGGAGCCAGAAAGGATGATGGCTGGGTAATAGTTCCAAATGCAATTTACATATTTTTCTTGGATTTAAGTAGCGGTTTTAACTGTTTACAACACAAGCTAATGTTTGGATCAGAATTTGTTTACGTAAAACGAGACAATGCTTTTCTTTCTCAACACAGCATGTAGTCTCTGTGTTCAAATTGATCTCATATTCCCAATCTGGATTGTTAAATCCTTCAACAAGCTGTAAAATGTGAAAACCATTACTGAGTTTTTATCCAGAGAGCCTTTATGTTTTTTTTGTTTTTTTTTTGAAACATTTTCAATATGGGTGTCCCTGGTGGAAATAACCCCCTGGAGCCAATTCTTTCCACTACTAGCATCGACTCAGATCTGATCCTTTTTACCTCCATGACTCCATGACTCATGGCTCTCTGAGCAGGGAAAATCTTATTCCCTGTGGTTTGTCTAATTTTAGACAGCTATGCTAAGCTCACGGGCTGAATAAATAGGATATCTTCGACTTCTGGCATTTATGCTCATTGTGGCTGTAATTATTCCAATTACAAAGCTTGGACTGTGGCCATGGTGGGGTTAAAACATGCTTTTATGGCATCATTTACTCTGCTACACTGAGGGCATGACCAGTGGCTAGTTTACGTCAGGCCAGTGTGTCTTTACGTTGACTACAGAAAGAAGGAAGCAGATCATTCCATCTAGCTTGGTTACATCATCTCCTCAGTCTAATTGATTAGTGCCCACATTAATTATTCATGTAAGGACTCATTAAAATGTGTCAGCATGTTAGCAAAATTTGTGCAGACAGTAATTAGTTATTTGATTTAGGTCATAAAGCAATATTAAAACTGATTTAACCCACATGCCACTTCAACCTACTGGATATTAGACAAACACATACAAATAAATTAGAATAATGTATCAATTCATAAGAGCAATAATCAAATAACGGCTGCTATTATTAGACTGCTATTAGTTGTTTGATATTTAATGCAGTTTTATCACACTTTAAAGAATATATGAACGGACTATATGAGTGACTTTCTCCTCCAGTGACCACTTCTGGGTTCTCTTTTAATAAGATGGAGAGTCTCTTTGAAAATGGATCACAGTTGAATTTGAATTGGCCTTTATGAGATCCATGGCTTTGTTTTGCATTTTCAGAAGCTTACATTTATTTCATAAAATTGTATAAATCTGCATCACTCGGGAAGAGAAACAAAAATCTATTTAATCCCGACCTTGGGGAAAAACTAGATGCCAGAGCTGTAATCACTATACTGAATTAAATAAAGCCAGTTGTGCTTGATTTTGTTTTCATCTCCATCCTGTGTGTTTACACCACCTCCAACGTGACCATCATCCTCATCATCATCATCACCGTCATCCTTCATCACAAGTAGCAGTCGTCTTCCTTTTCATCCGCTTCTCGTCACCAGCATCCGTCATAAGGTGAATGCGTGAGGTGAGCACAATTACGCACACAGTTGTTCTTCTTTAATTATCAGTAGATGTTTTTCCTGTTTTTTCCAGAGTTTTCATTCACTGTCTGTACGTGAAGGCGTCCCAAATGATGAAATTAATATAAAATCCTCATAAAGTCCTTTTTTGCATGAACACTGCATCAGCTAACTGATGTAATATATTAACAACGCTGCCTTTCTTGCTCGTTATACTCGCATGTCTTCGGAGCCAGTTCGAGGTTCAGAACAACCAGCCTCTGCAGTGATGTGCTTCGCTGCAGTGACCGAGCCATTAGGACTCGTTGTGTTTATTTAATAACTTAAACATTAAAGAGAGGAAGGTACAGCGATATTTGAACTGTGTGTGTGTGTGTGCGCAGGCTGATTTGTGTAAATTCATCATCATAGATGAATATTGATGTAAAGCATCTCGCTGTTGTAATGGCTGTGTAGTGTAGGAGTGGCACATTGTTTCATTATTATTCCTCTAAATATACCATAAACACACCACTGAAGTTGCATTGACTGCATGTGCAGCCACTCACGGCTGTGTGTGTTCCCGTGGAAACATAGATGCCCTGTGTTTAAAAACTCAGCAGCTTTTCATTTCTACACTCTGTGCTCAGCTGTCCACTAAGGTTATTAGCTTTGATTCCGAGTCTCTGAAGCTCAGCGCTATATGTTCTACCAAATGTAATAACAGCATCACTCTGTCTGTCTGCCTGTAGGGTTTCTTAGCACCGGTGACCAGGCAGCAAAAGGGAACTACGGCTTGCTGGACCAGATCCAGGCTCTGCGCTGGGTGAAGGAGAACATTGCTGCCTTTGGTGGAGACCCAAACAGGGTCACTGTGTTTGGATCGGGGGCCGGGGCCTCGTGTGTCAGCCTCCTCACGTTGTCTCATTACTCCGAAGGTAAGGAGAGAATCTTTTTATGGATTTCTTACGCCAGTGAATTATAGCTGATGAACAGATCCTGTTTCTGTGATGGTTGGTAGGTGGCTGCTGTGAAAGCTTTAGGCTTCGGGAAAGTTTTTAAAGTCTCCAGTGGGCTGATAGGCCTTTCATTTAGTAGTATAAATGCCTGAATAAGCCTCTGAATAATACAGCCTGCCTATGACTCAAAATAGCTAAGAGCTGTATTATAACTTTAACCCTTGCCTACTTGAACTCGGTACTGTTACATGACATGTGCTGTCGTTCTTTTGAATAAATGCATGTCTGTGCGTTCTTTTTACAGTGCACATGCTGCATTTGTTTACAGTTTTTTACGATTGCTAGACGACAGTGGGCACAACTGAAGTCACATGTGCAAAACTCTAACTACAGTCTGCACAGCAGCAGTTCATGTGGACCAAACTCTAGTTCGTTTTTCATTGCTTGAACACAGTTTTCAAAACTCTACACACTTATCCCATGACTTTAACCACAACCTGCACAACACTATGGATTTACAGCACTTTTTGCAAATGCTAACACACTGCTGTCAAAACTGTGAACCACACATTCAAAATGGAATAGATTGTCACTGCTGATTGCAGTTTCAGCTGAAAGGCTAAACAGGTGACTTGTTTTAGACTTGTTAGTGCCCCCCCCACACACACACACACATATATATATATATATATATTTGCATATGTATGTATATATATATATATATATATATAGGTAGAGCTCAGAAAGAGTAATTTTGGAAATGGATCAAGGAAGACGGGTTTGTGGAGGGAGAAGGGCGGCAAGTTTTGTACCTGCCTGCATATTCACCCTTCCTCAACCCAATAGAGGAGGTTTTCTCTGCCTGGAGGTGGAAAGTGTCTGATCACCACCCACATGACCAAACGTCTCTTCTGGAAGCCATGTTACAGTTACAGTGCCGGATGTGAGGACACGAGTCCAGAGGATCCAGGGATGGATGAGGTTCTTCCCCAGATTCATGGCAAGAGAGAACTTTAGATGTGATGTTGATGAAAACCTGTGGCCTGATGCTAGAGAGAGGCAGGATCAGCCCCTCAATTATTTGTTCAAATTACAGTATGTACAGTATGTTTCTACCTTTTTCTTCTCATTACTGTAATTCCATAAATGACTATCAACTATTGAAGCAAACTGCTAATTTTCGTTTACCTTAGTAAAGAATTGTTATGTTCCAAACATTTAAATAAATCATGTGACAGAATGTTTCTCTTTTCTTTGAAATTCTTTCAACTGTAAAGGTTTTAGTTGGTATTTTCTGTATTGGTGCTTAGTGTTAGTGTTTTTTCTCTCAGTGTGTTCTGAGTGACAGTGTGTGTTTTCTCAGTGAGGGTTGTGCATAGTGTTATGCTGCACTGAGCTGTTTTGAGCCATGTGTTTAGAGTTGTGTTGCTTTGAATGAGTTTTGCAGGTGATGTGAACTGTTCAGCTCAGGTGACTTTTGGTAGAGCAGACTGTAGTTAGAGTTTTGCACATGTATCTCCAGTTGTGCTCACTGTCGTTTAGCAATCGTAAAAAACTGTATGAGTGCAAGTGATTTGTGAAACCACCCGAGCGTGCAGCGATATAATTGTTTGCTCATGCATGCCCGTGTGGGTGATGTGCATCCATAAATGTATACACGGGTGACTCAGTGCATGTGTTTTCTAAAGCCGTATTTATATTCATGTGTGTCTCAGACCTGTTCCACAGAGCCATCATCCAGAGTGGCAGCGCTTTAGCCAGTTGGGCCGTCAACTACCAGCCTAGCAAGTACGCCCGACAGCTGGGTGAGAGAGTGGGCTGTGGCATCGACGACAGCACCCAACTGGTCGCCTGCCTCCAGGGCCGGAGTTACCGGGAACTTGTGGAGCAGAACATAACGCCGGCCAAATATCACACGGCTTTTGCTCCGGTGATTGATGGTGATGTTATACCAGATGACCCTCAGATCCTGATGGAGCAGGGAGAGTTTCTGAACTATGATGTGATGCTGGGGGTTAATCAGGGAGAGGGTGTGAAGTTTGTGGAGGGCATTGTGGACTCGGAGGATGGCGTCACTGCAGAGGACTTTGACTTTGCTGTGTCAGATTTCGTGGACAGTCTGTATGGTTACCCAGAAGGCCGTGACACATTACGAGAGAGCATACGGTGAGTAATGCGCACGTTTGGAAAAAACGATGAAGATGAAAATAATGATGAAACTTTTTATTAAACTGCTATTTTTTATCATGCGTTTTGATTGAATTAACTTGAAGTTTAAAATGTATCTGTAAAGGTTCATGTACACGGATTGGGCGGACCGCGACAATGCCGAAACCCGGCGCAAGACCCTGGTAGCTCTGTTTACAGACCACCAGTGGGTGGCTCCAGCGATCGCAACAGCTGACCTTCATGCTCAGTACGGCTCTCCCACCTACTTCTACTCCTTTTACCACCACTGTCAAAGCGACGCCACGCCACCCTGGGCTGACTCCGCCCACGGCGATGAGGTAAGGCGATGTCACAGTGCTGTGGCACAAGAATACAGATATGAACCTTCACGACAGCAGAGACTGGTTTGGATTCTTAACTATAGAGTACTATACAGTACAAAAGCGTTGACGTTTCACTGCTTGTTACACTTTTAGTCTTTGTGTTTTATTTGTTCACCTGATTCCTTATGCTCAGGACACTGCACATGTGCATGTGCGTGCGTTTGTAGTTTCTGTTTCTGGGGATGCATTTTCAATCCTGAGCCAAAAATGAAGATTTAGCTGCAGGTCAGTGACCTGAGTTAAAGTTCACTGCAGTTGCAAATGGAACAGTTTCTGTCTCCCCTAAAATTAGGTTACAGTTTGGCAAGATTCAGTTATGGTTAGAGGTAGTGTCCAGAGGATGAATGTAATCTGTTTACGGTCATTCTAATGTGAGTGTGTGTGTGTGTGTGTGTAGGTGCCCTATGTGTTTGGTGTACCAATGGTGGGACCCACCGATCTGTTCAACTGTAACTTCTCCAAGAATGACGTGATGCTGAGCGCAGTAGTCATGACTTACTGGACCAACTTTGCCAAGACTGGGTGAGTTATGAAAATTGTCCACTGGTGTGAGCTATTGATTGTGATTAGAAAATACCACTGAGTGTTTTGATTGTGTGCATTGCGTAGAGCATAAATAAGAAACGCATCAACGCAACAAAAACAGCTTCGGTGCAATTCGCATGTCTTTATTTATTTTATTTAGACACACAAATCTGTTTCTAATATCTAATCTCCACCCACATGTGAAAAATGTGATAGAAAGCCAAGCTGCGTAATGACGTTGGAAAATGTCAAAGAAAATGCGCAGCTGTCAATGGGAGAATCTTTATTTTTTTTTCATCTTTTCAGCGTTGAGTCTCAGAGATGAGGTTTTTGGCAACGTGAAGTGTTGCTGTAACTGTGGACAGCTCACTCTCCGTTTTGCAGGAACAAATCTCCAGCAAGCTCCAAACGAGACAGCCGAGCTTCAAGTCCACAGTGTCATCAAGAAAAATAGCGTAGTGCCTCTTCACTCTGCAGCGCTGGATGTTTAATTTGTTGGACTGATTAACTGGGAAAAAAACCAACAACATCAACATAGACACAGAGTGTAGGTATCTGACAGGGCCGGCAACGGGGAGAGAATGACAGATTTCTGTTACTGCGTCATTCAGCAAATGACGTATGTTGATGTGCAGCTATTTTGCCTTAGTTAAATACAATGTGGACGCATTTTTGGTGCCCGTTGGTTTGAGATGTGTGCAGGAGACTCTCTATCAGGTTTAACAGCGCAGAAAAACAACAGTTTTGCGGAAGAAATTAGGTTTGATCTTTGAGAAGCTGAGCTAGAAAAAAGAAGGAATGCAACCAAAATAATGAGCTCACAGACAAAGAACATGTTCTTTTAATGACTTCTCTACTAAAAAGATATTTGATGTCTGACAAGAAGGCAGTGCTTTAGATACAATCATGACACTAGCACTGCAGACTAATTTTGGCGAAGGGTGTGCACAGGTTCTTTGTCATGTCGCTGTCTTCCCTGCGCCTCGGCTGGGAAGGTTAAAGAACCCCTGCTCGTAAAAGAGTGAGAAAAGCCAAGGTAGTGTCCTTAAAAGAAGAATGAAAGGTTTGATAAATCTCTACTTTTCTCTCCTCTTCTCTTCTCCTTCATGCCTTAAGACAGACATCTTATTCAAAAGGGTAAATTACAATTCAAATAATGTGCCGGTAGCTAAAAAAAGCTTCTACAGATCCAATTTCTTTAATTGAAAGCGAAAGGATCCATCAGTTACTAAGAGAAATACATTCAAAACTTTTATGAACCTGCCAAGTCGCCCTGATAAGAGCAGCTTTTATCTATTCTGACATGATATACAAGATAAAAGTAATTGTTGAGGCCGGACCCTCTTTGTGCAGCACTCAATGTAAATTATTACTAATAATTAATCCAATTGGGGCTCACCCCAGTGAGACCTCTTCAGATTTACATCTGTAGCCTAGACCTTGATCTAAATGACCACAGAGACTTACACAACACGATGCAGTCTAATACAACAGTGCTGTGATAAATCCATCCTCGTGCAGCTGATAATGCTCAGTTTTTGTTCAAACTGCTTTAAAGAGGTGTTGGAGTGTTTAGTAT